>CAUYLG010010437.1:0-49008 GCA_963573385.1 Cacajao melanocephalus | reverse complement strand
TCCTAATTATCTCCCTACCCTTGTCCCCCACCCCCTGACAGGGGAACATTACCTGGTGTGTGATGTTCTCCTCCCTGTGTCCATGTGTTCTCATTGTTCGACTCCCACTTATGAGTGAGAACATGCGGTGTTTGGTTTTCTATTCCTGTGTTAGTTTGCTGAGAATGATGGCTTATTTCCACTCTGTTTCTGGGAGAAGAGACGCCTTGCCCTCTTCCTTCAGGCCCAATTCTTTAACTAATCCGCTTTAATACTGACTGTTGCATTGAACCTCATATACAGGCAAGCACCTAGTAGGAAATAATTAATGTTGAATTTTTATATTCTATTCCAAGGAGAGGAATAAATTAAATAAACTGGCTAAATGAATAGAAGAAAGGGAGAGCTTGCTGACAAATGGTGACATTATGGTAAAATTATTTTCACTAGAATTATTCGATGCTTTCCTTAGTAAAATAGAAATGTATAACTGAAAAAGCCATTGAAAATTTGCAGATATAAATAAAATCTGGGCAAATGAGAATCGATCTTCTACTATAAAAATGTAAGCAGAAAAGATAAGACGTGACATCTCGAGCCCAGAGTACAGACCTACGCCCCTTTCTCAGTGCCAGTCGTGTCTAGAGCTACTCAGAAACAAGACAGCTGCTCTGAGACACCAACTTGCTGACACAGACCTGCGGACCATGCATTAGTATTGGAGGTGCTTAAAATATCTGTAACTGAAAAACTGAAAATTGAAAAAAATTGAAAAACTAAAACAGTATTTCTGAATTTTCCTGGAAGTTCACCACTCATGGTAAGGAAACTTTCAAATGTATGAAAAAAGGAAAGTACTGGAAGAAATTCACCCTATATCGTTGTGTGTGGCTGTGTGTATGAGTGTGTGTGTGTGCGCACGTGCATGCGTTGTAGGGCGAGTGCATAGTGTGCTTTTGGGGGATGCTTTAACTACCTCCTTCTATGACACTTAAATCTTGAATTTAAACATAATTGGGCTTATTAACAAAATAATGTGGTGAAATACTTGAATTTTTTTTTACTATTGTTTAAGGAAAAGGTACTCTCCAGTACATAATAGTAAGGAATGTTTGATGAAGTGTATTAAATGCCACTGAAGATTCAGAGTTTTCCATTAGTGATGGGGTTTGTGGGCATTATAATTGTGGACAAGGCCTTCAAGAAGGCACCCTGTGGTCTACAGAGAGAATAATAATAAGTTATCAGTGCTCTTAGAATATATGATCCTTAAAGGGAAGCATGTCATTATGATGGTATCACTGAGCAGTGATAGAAAGAATGGAGCAGCTACCTTTTATTGGGCGCACACAGCGTCACAAGCCTTTGAGAAGAGTGACCAGACCACCGGAAAATTTTCTGCCTCCTGCTTGGGCCCTAGGGTGTGGTCTGGAAGCTTGATGTTGTATACTGCTCTTTCAAATGGTAGCTTTTTTTTTTTTTTCTTTTTAGTTTTTTATTTTTGAGATGGAGTTTCGCTCGGTTGCCCCCCACACCCCTGGGCTGGAGTGCAATGGCATGATCACTGCTCACTGCAACCTCCACCTTCCATGTTCAAGCGATTGTCTTGCCTCAGCCTCCCGAGTAGCTAGGATTACAGGTGGGCACCACCACTCCAGCTAATTTTTGTATTTTTTTTTTAGTAGAAATGCGGTTTCACTGTGTTGGCCAGGCTGGTCTCAAACTCCTAACCTCAGGTGATCCACCCACCTTCGGCTTCCCAAAGCGCTGGGATGACAGGTGTGAGCCACCGCAGCTGGCTCAAATGCCAGCTCTCAAAGTGCAACAACTCATTTGTTGTCCACTTTGGACTGTGTATTGTAAAACCTGTCTCAGAAGGAGAATTTTGAGAAAGAGTCAACGAAAAGAAAGATTGGAAGTAATGATGGGCATTAAAAAAGCCCAGTTTGTTCTGTAGCTTACAGAAATACACAAGAACAAACATGAACAGCAGACTTGTATTAACCGCATTTCTCAAGGCCTTTATAGGATGGAGGCCTCAAGAGCACATTTTACCGTCTACTTAAAAATAATACGAGTTTGGCAAAACAAACTCAGATATAAAATTTAAGAATGAGTTTTTCTGGAGCATAAAATTACAGTTTTTTTTTTTTTTTTTTGCTAGTAAAAGGATAAAATAAATGTCTATTCCAGCTAATTATTCTCCAGCTTGTGATTCTTGTTGTTGTTGTTTGGCATGTAATAAATCTAACTCATTTTATTGTAATGAGCTATAAAACAGTCCCTATATAATATTATAAATCCTGCAAAGAATTGGGCATCTGCACATTTTTTTTTTTTGGCAATGTTCATTTAAACTCAAAACTTCTGTAGGCAGTGATCACAAATTAAATAAATTGGAAAAATGAAAACCATTCTGTTCAACGCCAGTTTTCCCTTGGGATTTAAGCAGTTGTTAACGTATGGATTTCCAGGTGACAATGAAAAATATAAGGACTTTGGGAAATAGAAGAATATATTCCTGAGGCTAGAAAATTATTACTGGGAAGACTGGAACAGGGAAATTAACTGCTAAACAGGTGATGAGATTATGACACCAATCCATCAGAATAACCTTTTGCCAAATTCTTTCCAATGCTGTATTTGATCAGATCAGATTGTCAGGGCCCTGTGTAGTGAGTAAGTCCTCCCAGTATGCCCAGGAAAACAGTTTTTCTGGAAGCAAAATGTCTTAGAAGAACACCTGCTTTTTTGACCCAGAGTCTCTCTTGACTAAGATATGCAAAATGCACTCATCACTTTTAAGATACTAGAATTCTTCTCCTACCTGGAACTAGTTATTTTGGTGTAATATAGTCCAGAAACAGTTTCTTTGCTTTCCAGATATTTATATCTTGGTCCAAAAGACTCTCTACTCATCTCAGCTCAAGTTAATGTTTTGACCAGGACATTTGAAAGTATTCTTCATAAGTCACTTTCTGGCTTACGCTGAAGTGGAAGAGTATTACAGGTTATCTAGTGATTTCAACTGACAAAGGGGCTTTTGTATGTGATGAATGAAATGGATATTCTCACACCTTTCAAAGCCTCTTCTTGCTTTGATATAGCAGTACTCTTGGGAAGGGGCAGAGACTGGCAAAGATAATCCCCAGGATAATCACTTTTTATTTCAGGTGTCGCATACAATGTTTATTATGTAAGCGTATTATATTTGCTTGAAACAAAACCTACTGTCAAGAACCTGGACAGCCCCCAGCTCCATGCATCTCACCTGGAAGGGCACACTCGGGGAGGTTATGGAAGGCAAAGTACAACGTGCTGTTCCTAAGTCAGCTCACTGTTGAGATATCCGTGCAATCTGGGGTTACAGCATGATCCACCGTGTACCAATTATGCCATTAGTATGCTTCATTTACTATATACACACATCAGAACCAGAGTTTTTCTCAAGGGCAAAACCCAAATCAGGCCGCCAAAGCCACAAATCACGTATGCCTTGCACTGAATACCCACAGTAAAACAGTGCAGCATACACACATGTGCCTGCGGATATGTATTTACACTGCAAAAGCTAAAACAATGATATGGATTGAAAATAGAAGAAGACCAAGGCAGCAAACAAGACCCTAGATAGTCATCTTCTGGGGAGTAAAGTTGGAGAGACACAATTAGAAGCCAGCCATGCAGTCTCACCCATTCACCTAGGAACCATTAACAAAACTTTGTTTGAAAGGAATTATGTTCTCAAGATGTTAGCTTTGAATGGAGGTCTTTTTTTTCTGGACTATTTCTTTCTCTCTCTCTCTCTCTCTCTCTCTCTCTCTCTCTCGGCAGAGTCTCACTCTCTCACCCAGGCTGGAGTGCAGTGACACAATCTTAGCTTACTGCAACCTCCGTCTCTCGGATTCAAGAGATTCTCCTACCTCAGCCTCTCTAGTAGCTGGGATTACAGGCGTGTGCCACCACACTCAGCTAATTTTTTTGTATTTTCAGTAAAGACATGGTTTTACCATGTTGGCCAGGCTGGTCTCAAACTCCTGACCTCAAGTCATCCACTCGCCTCAGCCTCCCAAAGTGCTGGGAACACAGGCTTGATCTGCACCCGGCCTAACTCTCTTCTTTTTATCAGAGCACCAGTGCCTTTGAATACTCTATTTACCCTTTTACTAATAAGTCATCAAGTTTTTCATTTGTGTTAGATTTTAAATGATTGAAATCATAAAGCTATGATGATAACATGAAATTATATTCCTCATACAGATGAAAACCTGTAAAAAAAGGAAAGAGTTTGCTAGCATGAAGTTTCAAGCTTCAGTTAGTAGATGAGGCAAGATTTATTTGGTCATGGGGATCTCCAGCACTTGCAAGCAAATTCCTGAGTCAGTGCCTAATCCATAAACTTTACATTCTGAGGGTAAAGGTGCTACATTTGAGGAAGCTGTGCTGAAGTTCTTCAAATAGTTTCCCTTTTGTTAATTCAGATGTCTGTTGTTTTCTATTGAGTGAAGAAGGTGACAATTGGTGTGGAGTACAGTTATTTTTAAGATAATTGGCTGTGTCTCTAAGACAAATTTAGTCCTGTAAAAGGAAATTAGATTGCAAGAGGACATGTGTAGGTTATTGAATCTCTTTTATCTTCCAATCTATATTACTCTACTTGATCATGATTTTATGAGTACTCTGTATTCAAATAAGAAAATTGCCAAGATACAAAATATATGTTGCTCAACAAGTTTAAAAATGGCACAAAAATTTAAAAAATGATGTTACTGAAATATTAGAAGCTCTACAATTTTCCAGTTCTAAGTCATTGACTGACACTATTCCAATTGACTAAGTGAAATTTGTGTGTGTGTGTGCATGTGTGTTCCCTACCGGCAACCTCTCTGACTTGTATCTCAAATCTTTCCTTATGTGCATTACATATATATGTCTATAGTCAATAAATGACATCTAAAATATTAGAATAGTTAGAATCAGATATGGCAATGTAGAATTATGTGATATGCCTCTTTGTAATAAAGCTGTGCTTTATTACAGGTTTTAGAATATTGTAACACAAAATTGTGTGTCCTTCTTAAGATCAGCTGGTGTTTATTGACTGCTTACTATGTGATAGGCATTGTTCTAAGTGTTTCATATGGATGATCTCATTTCACCCTTAAAGCAACCACATGGAGGTGTGCAAATATTATCTCCTATTTTATAAATGAGAAAAGAGAAAACTAAGGCTTAGATAGAGGGCATTTCCTCAGTTTGGTGTTGTATCAGGTTTCTTAAGTATAAACATTCAATGAGAAACATCTATGTTTCTATTCGATGTCCGAGTAAAAAAATTAAAGATGCAATTTTAATCTATATAAAGTGGTAATATAAACATTTAATTTACTCTAACAAATCAAGACACTCTACATTCAAATTAAAAAGTTGTAGTTACTAAATAGGGACACATTTTTTAGCATTTTTTTGTAGGAAATGAGACAAAACACTCTTCTTATAAATAAAATATCAGATTTTAAAATTACTATTCTAGTTGACCTAGAAATATAGAGGTCAGCTTTTGATAATTGAGGAATGGATGTCAATTTAATGTTTACGTCTAATTGGAAAATTGTGCAAACAGAAGAACACATACACATAGTAGGCACTTTATAAGTATCAGGTTGTAAGGCTAATCAGCTGAAAACTGGATCCAAATTATTTGCAGTTAAATTTTGAGCCACTTGAGTCTGGCTGTTATTTGGAACAAATTAACTTTCCAACAGTATACATGCCCCTGATCTCTAGCTGAGAACGTAAGAGGAAGAGGGTTATTGCACCCTCTAGGGGTAGCTTGTAGAAAAACCTCCCAAAGTGCAACTACCCCAAACAAAAAAATAATGCTCATTCCTAGCTCAGCAGATAGGAAAGGAGGGAAGGCATATGCATTGAGAGAAGCCACAGAGTCCTCCCGATTCTGATGTGTGCCTTCTCTGGCTCACACTTGGAACTGTTTCATCAGATGTCTTACAGGGATTCTAACTCTATCGAATCCTAAATTAATTATTTAAAGGAAAAGTTTATAGCATACTATTAATTTTTAACTGCGAGCTGTTTCTCTACCCTTTCCATTCCAAAATAGCTGTTTATGGTGGCTGAATTTCTACCTTGGTTGCCAGGATTCATACATGGGCCTCCCCTGATCTGCTCCTGAAGACTACGCAATGTCTGCAGCAGCTCCTCAAGTTAATATCATAGGCTTCCCCGTAAAGCGCTTGACTTACTGAGAATCAGGCTATCTTTTGAAGATAGACCAAATTTTAGGGAGAGAGAAAAGGTAGGATATGCTCATGATTGCATCCACATCAATCAACAAAGAGTTATTAGTTGCTGAAAGTGAAGCATAGAGCCAAGTACCGAGAATAACAACATGTATTTAGGCAAAAAGCACAATGGCTTTTGCACCCACCTAATATAAGGGAGGTAATAGTAACTGCACAGGCTATATGTCAGGCTGTACGCTAAGGAAATTATATTTAGTGCCTTCTGTAGTTAGTCACTATACCACCTTAAGCCAGTTTTTATTCCAAATTTTTGTAGAACATGAAAGCAATTCTGAAACGACACATGTTCAGAATCACACGGTCAGTAAACAGTAGAGAAAATATTTGATCGTTGGTTTTTCTGACTTTTCTTATGCTCTTACTAACTACCATAACCTCTGTCTTCCGAGAAGATATAACATAATTTTTAATAGTTGAAGAAAACAAAATCATAGAACAGAAAAGAGCACGATGTATAAAGTCAGTAGCACCATTTAATTAAAATATAACAAATTTGTGACAGGGTAAAATAGAGCAGGAAGTGGGAGCTCACTATGTGCTAGGGGTGGGTGGGAGGGGCAGAGAAGGTTTCCAGGACAAGAGAATCAGAATTAACATTTATGATGGCTGGAAAAATTAAATAGAATAGAGCAAGTAAAAATATTTCAGAAAGAAGAGGAAATGAAATAACATGAGCTGGCCGGGAGTGGTGGCTCATGCCTGTAATCCCAGCACTTTGGGAGGCCAAGGTGGGTGGATCACCTGAGGTCAAGAGTTCAAGACCAGCCTGGCCAATATTGGAAAACCCTATCTCCACTAAAAATACAAAAATTAGCCTGGCATGGTGGTGCACACCTGTAGTCCCAGCTACTTGGGAGGCTGAGACATGAGAATTGCTTGAACCCGGTAGGCAGAGGTTGCAATGAGTGGAGATCATGCCACTGCACTTCAGCTCTGAGTTCCAGAGCAAGACTCTGTGTCAAAATATATAAATAAATAAATAACGTGATCTAACTCATGAATTATCATTTTAATATAACAGAGATTAATTAATCAGATTGCTGTTCTACTTCTACGCCGTAAAGTAATTTGAAATCTGATTAGAGGGAAAGGGTCAGATGAGATGAAAAAGTAGCAAGAAAAGAATTTTGCAGCTTAAATAGCATTGAAAGACAGCAGCCCAGACAAGGTGCTATAATTTAAAAATTCTGTCTAGTTAAATAAATTTATGGGGATTCTGGAGAAATGGAAAAAATTAAATGTTGGAAGAAAGAGTAACTGAAGCACAAAATATTTTTGAGTGGGCTTCAGTCAAATTTGGTTCATTTCCTGGTTTTACTTAGGCATATGTTTTCTTGGATGTATAATGTAACATTCGTCCTCACAATATTTTTTTTTTGCCTCCCTGGAATAATCAAACATTTCTAAATCAGGGAAGAATATTTGACAAGGTCCAGGAGGCATGGTGTGTTATGATGACACACGCAACAGGAGGAAGACCCTGGAGTAGTTATGTGCATTAATGGAAGATGTTACATTGGGCTGGTTTAGATCCTGTCAGGGTCAGCCCACATATGCGCATGGTTTAAAGGGAACTATAGAAGTAGCTCAAAGTTAACCTCCTTCCAATGAGAAAAAAAAATAGGAAAGCTCACTTGAACCTTCCTGTCAAATTGTAGCTGTCCATGCCTGCATGTGAAACTGATGTTGTCAGTTGCTGTAGGCAAACTGCTTATGTTAGTCTTGGAAAAAAAGTCTAAGAATGGTGCTTCATGTATAGCAGTATAACTTTTCAAATTGTTTCATCCTTAGAAAAAGGGGGAAAAGGGCTTGGTTTAATATCTCTGTAAGTACACAGGCAAAACTACTCACTCTAGATGAAGCAATTTCTACTTTCCTTATAGGAAGAAGAAAGCATTCTTTCCACGCATGTGACATTAAAGGAAACATAAAGATGAGGCTGATTCTGCAGCATTGTCTAGGATAGGGACACAATTCTCCAGAGAAGTTGCTTTGACTTTGGAATTCACATATGTCCAGATATTTGAAATCTTATATAATCAAATCATCTCTCTCCCTTCTTGTAAAATCAATTTTTTTCCATTCTCAGTCTTGGGGCCTTGAGTCATTTTGATAATGTGCTGAATTTCTCTCCTTTGTATTGACCATATTGACATAGCCTCGGAGGAAAGTCAAATTTCGGGCTGAGAACATGTGTAAGAATTCACTTTCAACATCTTGATGTGAGCCAGAGGTCTGCCTTACAGTAACAAAGACAAATGCAGAAGGAAATTCAGGCTGACAAATACCAGTCCCACCTGTGTTGGTTAATAAGCAAGACTGTAGCCGAGCCAGCAATCCTCCTGTCATTTCTCTGTATCCAATCAGCTACCTGGGAATTATACCAATAAAAAGAATACAGTGTGTCATTTATCAGGCAGCCAATTAAAGGGCCTCTACAGCTCTAGGATAGCTAGAAGCTAATTCTCACACAGGAGGCAAAATGGGCCAAGCCAGTGTGGGCCTTAAGGGAATTTAAGAAAGTGAGTTGTGGCTGATTCATAGGGGGACCAGATCTACAACATATGAGAAAGAGTTGGTAATATGTCAATATGTCTCCTCTACAAGAATTTATTGAGGACACCAGGGTGTGAAAAGGAGGCAAACTAACTTGGCTGATCTTACCAAAATGGGACAGTTAGCTTTTGTAGCTATGAGACAATTATTTCATGGAGTATTTACACTGATTTCTATGGCCTGATTAGCGTTAGAAGCCTTGAAAATATAAAATAAACACAATAAATAAAATGAAATAAAGATAAAAATTCTGTAAGTTTATTGGGCAGTTCAACCTGCTCTTTAACTGAGGTAGTGGCAGAAAAACAGAGCTGACAAGGACCTTCATAGCCTTGTTTTTGGAAAATAAAAGCAATTCTGTGTTCTCAAGACACACAACACATATTTCTACCTTCATAATCACCTTACTGATGAAAGTGGTATAGAATTTTTTAAATCCGGAAGCATATAAACGCTTTCTAGTTCCACTGTAACCAGTTAGCTAATCCAAACATGAATTCAGTACCTACATGTGTCAGAAAAAAACATGTAAATATATTTCGTGTGTTCTACGATGTACTTAATTTTTACATTTTAACATCTGTAAAAATGGAATAAGTCTAACAGTTCATGTGGTTATAAAACATCGTTCAATAAATTAATTGTTGGCCTTTAAAAAAAGTTTTAGTCCTAAATTAATTAAGGGTATGTTTTAACAAATCAGTGACATCCGAGACTGAATGAAATTTGGAAATGAGTTTTAAGCAAATTGAGTGAAAAATTTTATCCATCCTCCACAAAACCCCAACGAAATCTACCTGTATAAAAAGCATTCCTAATGTAGCAACTCGATATGTGAATATAAATATGATTCAAATTGAATACACTGAGGTCGGAAAACCAGTGAAGAAGCATAGCCTTTGGTATAAGGAATCAGCAGAAACTTCTTGAAAGAGATGAATTTTAAAATGGTTTAAAAAAATCGGATCTTTGGAGCTCTGAATTAATTTTCATGTGATAGTCCTTAAAAGGCAATATAAATAAGAATAACTTAAAGTGAGTTATTCATTTGCCGGGTTTTCTTTTTACTGAAACTAGTCTTAGCACTGAGATAAATTTAGTTAAAATCCTTGAGGCTCATCTAATCTATCATATGGTATCTGCTGCCTGAGAATTATTTCAAAATAGAAGACAGCCAAATGTTTTAGGAGGTACTTGGTTTAAATATTCAAAACGACTTTGAATATTTTTTTGATATTTGAGTTCAAGTTCCAAATACAGTGTTTACTAGCTGTGTGATCTTGGAAACTTGATTAACCTCTCTGAGATATAGTTTCTGTTTCTTTAAAATGGAGTTAACAACACTTACTGCATCAGGTTTAGTTTCAAGAAACTAAGATTCTGTTGTGAAGTGTTTAGAGAAGTACCTGCTACACAATACACTTTCAATAAATGGAAGTTACAATAATACTTTTTTCTTACATTGAACCCTTTTCTAGAAGACAGTACTAACAACTCTAATTCAGTTGAAGAAGTGGTTTCTCATTTCTTCTGCCCGTAATACAGTGAAGCCCAAGCATTCTTACTCTGTCCTGAGACAATGCCTAACGTGACTTGGCAAACCACAGATGGGTTCCAATTTTATTAGCTGTACAGGAAATTTCTGATTGATTTAACCTCCAAAAGACAATACCGTGTAATCAACATGTAACAAATGTCAACTCTTGTTATTGCTGGAACAGGCAAGCCCTCCCGATCTCTCTTCTACTCCTGGCTATACTATGCATCAATGTGGTTTTTTTTCTTTCTTTCTTTCTTTTCACTTTCCCATAGCGCCTCGTTGCACTCATTTCCCTTTGAGTGATGTTGGGAACAATTTCAGTTTCAGTTCTTCCTGAAAGTCAGTTATTTTGAAACATAAGGAGACATAAAGAGATAAACACTACCTACCGGCTCTGTTTTGTGTGGCGCAGAGCCAGAAATGATGCAACTGGTGTGACGCTTCATTAATAGGGTTTTTTTTTTTTAAGGATTTTTTTCCATTTGCATATCATAGTAATTAAGGGATTGTTTTTCCCCCAGAAGCAATTTGTCTAAAATTCTTAAAAGACAGTATGACAGAAAAAAATGAAAACTCTTCTCTTTTAAAATTATTAGATGGTGGAGAACAAGACAATGTGGTATCAAAACATGCTGTGTTTAGAGTTGGGAATCTTGATTGCTAGTCTTGGATCTATTGATGAAACCCTGAGCTAATCATCTTATCTCTCCAAGCTTCAAATTAATTGGGTTAGGCAATGGGAAATTAAACATATGTCAGGCAGACTCTTTGCAGGTTATTAGTTTGGGTGGCTTAATCTTGCTTGCACTTAGGTCTCAGGTCAAATGCTATCTCCTCAGCAAGACCTTCTCTGGCCACTTGATCTAAAACAGCCACTTACACTCCTCAGTCTCTCTCATGTACTACATTGTTCTGTTTCATTCTGTTAATGTATTTATTTTCTGCAAGTACCTTCTAGAATGTGAGTTCTAAGAGCAGATGGGCATCGTCTACCTTAGCCACTGCTGTTATCCAAGACTTGGTACATAGTAGGTGGTCCACAGATTATTGTCAAATAGATGAATATGTTTCATGAACTTCCTCATGTTACAGCTATCCTCAGCCTGAAATATACACTATTTTGTTTTCTTTGCAGTATCTGGTAAAGGGAAAAAATATTTTTAATAAAACTCGGCTACTGCCAGCCTGAATAAGTGGCATCCCTCACTACTGCAAGGATCTCTCTATTTATAGCAATGTTTCTTCCAAATGTTACTGGTGTGTGTTTTTTTCTTTCCAAGTACAACTAAAACTTCTCATGTGTTCCAAAACCACATGGATGTGGAACGTTAAATCTGGGGGTGGGCATGTCTGTGTAGTATCCTTCATTTCTATAAGGTTTTGGTGGCTTTATTCTCCCTTAGGTTACAGATGATTAGTTGAACAATTACAAACCAGCTTCAGAGGTTTTCTCCTAAGGAAAAAAAAAAATGATAGCATGTTTGAACAGGTGGGACTTGGTGAAAGTATCTTTGTTTTACATTTTAAACTGTTTACCCAGCATCTGTCTATCCTCTTTCATTTGGAACTATAAAAATTATATGTAGATCTAGATAGATAGATAGATAGATAGATAGATAGATAGATAGATGGCACCCCTTTTTTCAAATTAACACAAAAACCAGAACCAGAGGACATGGTGCTCCCTTCTGTTCTAATCTCTACCTAGGTTGGTGTGTGGTATGTGTTTTAATACAGATTCCCAAAGGAGGGAGAAAAAAGAAGTGTAATATAAATAAGCAAACAACCAATTGACTTAGCAAATCCTTATTTGGCTGTCTCTGGTTTTATTTTTGAGAATCCCTTTCCTTATTTTGATTAGAAATGATGCCACCAAAACATATTACAGAAACATTGCACTTTGCAAAACAGAACAAGCCAAATGAGCCTCCCCAAGTGTAAACAGAACTCTTGTTTGGATGAACTGTTTTTGAAAATCCAAATTAAACCAAAGATGGCCTTTTAAAATACGTGCATGTTTCCCTTAAGTCCTAAAACTGTATTACATTCCTGCAATTATTTTTTTCTCAAACATCTCAGTTAGGATGTGGTTTTTAAGTTATCTTGAATATAAATGATTTTTATACATTCAGGGAACATGATTCTAGAGACACCATTGGTATTTAGGTTGTATGTGTTTTAGCATCACCAGGGAACAAATCTGGGCAACACACAGCTTGGCAGAAATCAGCTGGGTGCCGCAGTGTGAGTAAAGATGGACAATTTCCTAGCATCTGTTTGCCAGTAATTAGTCGTCTATGTTTTCCCACCCTAAGTACACTTTACCTAAGTGCCTGTATCACGCCTTCCATCACGAATTGTGATGTTCCACTCTTTGCAAACCATTATTCATGATGTCAACATATTTTGAGGTCAGATCCACTGGCCTGAACATTCCTTTGTCATTAACCTCTGAGAAGGTAAGCTATGAGTAACAAGGCCAGGCCATGAACATTTTCAAAACACCCCAATTTGTCTATTCTGTATTGATGCAAAATGAAGATAGGGTGTGTTCTTTTCAGCATTTTATCAAATCAGGTTATGTGTGGAGTCAAAACCATAGGAAGTTAGTCTGTTTTACAAAAGTTCACTGGTACGTCTCTGTTTACTTCAGACTTGTAAAATAACTTCATTTGCCTTCTACATATGAGATTGACCCCTAAAATGAGGGGGTGAGCAAGGAAACCATTGTTTGCCTTCTTTCATCAACAATGCCCCCCACCCTGCTACCCTCATCTTCCTCACTCGTACAATGGCAAAGATCTTGTCATAGTTTCCTTAAGCAGAGCTTGATGTGTGGAGACCTACAGAGATGACTGCTGGAAGTTACATGGTTTTTCCCTGAGATAAACTTAGTTCCATGCCTCCTGCCTCTCATCTATCGGGAGCTAGTTTAATGTTGAACAGAGTGGTCAGAGCACAGAGAAACAATTTCTGGCCATCTTGTAGATGATCACTAATGGTTGTGCCTAGTTCGTGCGTCCCTCTTGTCTTTTAGGGGGGATACGATATGAAAAGAAATATGGTATGGGACTAAAAGGTAAATAAATCTTGTTATTTTAATAAATATAAGAAGGTACACTCCCCCATGGTCATTCTCAACTTTGACTCAGTCCCTTTCAAAGATTATGCAGTTTTTCGTAAGCATTTGGGCCTCCTTTTTTCAGAATTGCTCTTCGAGCCTGAAGCACATTCCTTAAATGTTTAAATATTTGAGGGCAGGTTTGACTTTGGCGGCAGTCAATTACCTTTTACAGTTGGGGAATCCCATTCGAATCCCAAAACAAGTCGAAACTGTAAAGTAATGAGACTAATATATTTATATGGATGATAACAATGTTTCTAAAAGCCCAAGAGGATTTTGAGGGGAGACAAGTGAATGTCCATGGTTTATTCAACCAGCTTCACTGATGTAATACAGAGCTTCCTGACTCTCAGAGCCAAATACTCGTCAGAAAGGGACACGCTAGCTGTTTGGCTGTGCAAAGCCTTAGTTATGTTTATGGGTGGGAGTCAGCACCTGTTGTGGTAAAGTGTTCTCCTGCTGTTTCTAAACTATGTCTGTATAGTTCGTTTTCACACTGCCAATAAAGATGTACCCGAGACCGGGTATTTTATAAAGAAAAAGAGGTTTAATGGACTCACAGTTCCTTGTGGCTGGGGAGGCCTCACGATGAAAAGTACATCTTACACGGTGGCACCCCAGAGAGAATGAGAACCAAGTGAAAGGGGAAACCTCTTATACAATCATCAAATCTCATGAGACTTACTACCATGAGAACAGTATGGGGGAAACTACCCCAGTGATTCAGTGATCTCCCACCAGGTCCCTCCTACAACACGTGGGAATTATGGGAGCTGCAATTCAAGATGAGATTCGGATGGGGACACAGCCAAATCCTATCAGTGTCTATGGGAATAACAACAGGAATGTAGAAAGGAAAACAGAAAATAAAGAAGAGAACAAAAAGAAATTGGAGAAAAATAAGACAGAGAGTTTTGTTAATTTGATGATGGAGGAGGATGGATAAAAGGTTAAGAGACAATCTTTTAAGCTTCACTCAGTAGCATTGCTCCCACAGAATCCTTCTGAGATTTGGGGACTGGTTTCTATGATGATTAATTTTATGTGTCAAGTTGACTGGTCCATGAGGTGCCCAGGTAATTGATCAAACATTATTCTGAGTCTTTCTGTGAAGATGTTTTTAGATAAGTTTAACAATTACATTGATAGACCAAGTAAAGCAGCCTACCTAAGATAGGTGGGTCTCATCCAATCAGTGGAAGACCTGAATAAAACAAAGAAAAAGTAGACCTTACCCCCAAGAAGAGAGAATTCCTCCTACCCGACTGCCTTCAAACTGGGTCATTAGTTTTTTTCCTGTCTTGAGATTCCAGTTGAAATAATAGCTCTTCCTCAGTCTCGAGCCTGCTGGCCTTTGATCTGGAACTATACCGTCAGTTCTCCTGAGTCTCCAGTCTGCTGCCAGCAGATCTTAGGACCTGTCAGCCTCTGTCATCACATGAGCAAATTCCTTACAATGAATCTTTCTCTCTCTCTCTATATATAATATATATAATGAATATAGAATAAACCATGGACATTCCCATATCTACCTTCGAAACCCTCTTGGGCTTTTAGAAACATTGTGTATCACCCACATAAAAAGATATGTGTATATATGTATCTGTAAATCTACAGATACATATATACAATACACACACACACACTTCCTATTGGCTCTGCTTCTCTGGAGAGCCCTGACTAATACAGCTTGGATACTCACAGTGATCTTGTAGTCTGCAGTTTTGCTGACCTTGCCCTTCATAAATCTTCATCACCATGTTAATGAATCTTGACAGATGAGAAATTCTAAGCCAGAAAGGGGTGGGGGGTGAGTCTTGAGCTAAACACCAGGACTGGCAATAGCTTATTGTGGCTGCGTGTCTGTGCCCAAGGCTCCCGGGATTAGCACAATCAGCAGGTGGCTGGGGACGGACATCTGAACCGGAAGAATCCTCTCCTTCCTCACTCTCACCCCCTGTACCTCTATTCTGTTGGGGATCATTACAGATTTTTAAACTCTAACTGTGGAAACGAATGCAGCTGCTCTTTGTAATTGTTTGTGAAACTGAGTTAAAGGGAGGTTGTTGTGGCACTGCAGGTGCAATCATTAGATGCATCTATGCTGTGTAATTAACCTCATTTCCATGTGAATGTCCATGGTTTATGCGCTGCTTACAGAACTCACGCCATGATCATTACACTTACAGTCAATCCAATTAGACAAAGGTTCCCACACTTAGAGAAAGATCAGGACAAACCACAAGGGTAGGCCTCTCTCAAGAAGGTCTCTAGTTAAATGTCTCAAAATAAACAACTGTGGCCTAATTAATTGTATGACAGGCCAAAGGAACACACCAAGGAGCTACTTATGTGTCTGGAGCCCAATCCTAGGGAGCTGCCTAATAGAATTTCCTTTTGTTCACACTTGCATTGGCTGAGAGATGTGCACCAATGTGGGAAGGTCTGGTGGCTATCCGTCATCCTCTCTCTTATCATGGACTTCGGTTTCCCATCCAATGGCTTTATTTTGATGATTTTTTAAAAATCCTTTTTTATGTTCTCAGAACAATTAGGGAGAAAAGAAATCTGTCCATGCTTCTCAAAGAAAGTTAGTTGGTCGAACTAGCAGAGTTTCCCATAATATTTTAGCAGAGCTACAGCCAGAGGGCACCATCGAAGGATATTCCTTTTCCTGGATGTCTCAGGTTTATTTGCTTCCCCTTCTTCTAAAGATCTTTAACGCAGGAGATTGAACCCTACATTTTAAACATTTTGTCATAACCTATATGCTATGCATGTCTGTCCTTTCTCTTTATGTTTGTAGTAAGTTCCTTGAAGGTAGAGATCATACCTTAGAATTCCACTGTGTCCCCCAGAATGCCGTGCACCACACCAGTAATTCCCGGGGAGCTCATTAAATGCTTGGAGGATCAACTGATTACATGAGAAGAACCACTATTTGTCAACTAATCAGAAAAATTGACATACGTTTTTAATATCAGAGAATACATCAGTGGCTGTTTGAACCTCAAAAAGTCAGGCTAAAAATAAAGGAAGTCAGGAAAAATGGCAAAAAGACACAGAGTAAACCACAGGCCTTGAAATAATGAAGCTTATGAGTTTTTTGTTTGTTTTTGTGCTAAAGTTCAGCAGATTACTACTGAATGCCTGTCCCCTGGACCAGCAGCATTACCATCACCTGGAGTTTGTTAAAAATTTAGAATCTCCATGTCCCAGGGACACGGATGGTGTTAGAGGCCATTTTTCTTAGCAAACTATTGCAGGAACAGAAAACAAAATATCGCATGTTCTCACTTATAAGTGGGAGCTAAATGACACAGAGGGGACCAGCTCACACTGAGGCCTATTGGAGGGTGGAGGATGGAAGGAAGGAGAAGATCAGAAAAAATAACTAATGGGTACTAGGCTTAATACGAGGGTGATGAAATAATTTGCACAACAAACCCCATGACACAAGTTTACCTATGTAACAAACCTGTGAACTTAAATTTTTTTTTAAATTCAGGATCTCGGGCCCCACCCCAAATGCACTGAGTGAAAAATCAGTGCTTTCCCAAGGCTCCACCTCCTTCTTATGCACCTTTCAGTTTGAGAAGCATTACCTTGGAGTATGTTCAGCTCAGCATCCAGCCACTCAAAGGGAGAGTTACAGAAACACCGAGAGGGTACCTCACCCTCATGCTAATCACTCCTTTCTTTTCTACCCTTTCTTTTTGTTTTGTTTTTTCTTTATCTGAGATTATTATATTTTTGAGTAATAGATTTGGCACCTCCTCCTCTCCCTTATTTCCTGTGTCTGTGCTCTCTCTTAATTGTACTTCCAAACCAAACTCAGAGCCACTTTCTCTGGGTCGTGCCATAACTAAAAAATAACGAATTTGGAGCCTAGCTCTTTTAGACTTAACTTTCCTTAAGCACAAAGACTGCACTTAATACATCTTCTCCTGTAGTCAACATTTGGATATGTGAATGAATGAAGGAAAATGTCACATCCAATCAAAACATCTAAGAATACTGACTTGTCTATGGCATGTGCCGCATCCCAGGCTGAAAATCAAAATGCTTTCTTCCCTCACCCTTTCCACAATCATTTATATGCCAAGTGCTGTGCTAATAATTGTAAATGTGTTCAAAGTCTAATGAGGAAGGCAGACATGTAAAAAAGTAAATAGGTATTTATAGTATCTGGTAAATGCTGTAATTGCAATGGAAACAAAATTGGCACAAAGCAAGCCTGGAAGACTCGTATACTCGTGTGTGTGTGTGTGTGTCATCTGTCTGTATTTTATGTATATATATATATAATCTATATAAACGTGTATTTTATATATACATACATACACACACACACACACACACACACAACCTAAATAAGCACAATTGCCTAGAAATGAGGTTCTACCCTATTGAGAGGAGATGATTCTAAGAAGAATTCTGATGGTCCACAGGATTTAAAAATATTTTAAAATGTTTTTGAGATATCTGAGATAAATATGGCAGAAAGGTTAATGTTTATAAAATCTTGGTAGTGAGTAAAATATGATTATTGCATTATTTTCTAGGTGATTAAAATATTACAATAGGTATAAATAAAGAAATGAGAGAAAACAAAGAAAAATCAACCAAGGAAGATTTGTGTCAGTATAGTATTATTTTTAAAAAATCCCTAAAATCAGACCAGCCACGTTTATCCATCTAACATGACGACTGTCAGTTTCTGGCTGACTAAAAGTCTGTAACCTGCTGTTGAACCCTCCCAGTCATTCTGTCTGTGGGAATAGTTTTCTTTAAGACAAGCCAAGGCAAGTCTACAGTGATTCCTGCAGAAGAGTTTAGGGCTGACTGTAACTCGGGAAGTCTGAACACTCAATCCGGTCCTGTAGTAGGTATCCCTCAGAAATAAACGAGTCATGGCATATGGTGGCTATTCTCTGTTTCTCTTTCCCTATTTACTGGTCATTCTTATTCTCCCTTCTTCATACCCTGGAAGACAGCCCTTAAAAAACTTCAATGGCTGAACTCCCTTATCCTCTGGAAAAATATTTTAGGTCAGAAACTATTCAATTTAATTTGATAATTCTTGTCAGGGGAATATTTCACCATCAAGGCTGTAAGATATTCTGCAGCAATACTTATAACTTGGGACCTCAGCCATAGAGAGTGTGAGGTCCAATTACTGGAAGTACTAATTACCTTCATAAAATAAGTGAGGGCTGAGGGGTGGGGGTAGCTAAGGGTAGATATCATTTAGTTTTTTTCCATTGGCCCACATAAGACCTAACCTGGGAAAACATCACCCAGGCATCAGTTCTCAGTTGGCCCTAATAGTTCTTTCCTGATCCATAATTGCTAATTCACTTAAGTAAAAAAAAAATTTGGTCTCACAGGTGCAACCTAAGTAAGCCATTGCTTTACTTGGAGTGGTTGAAAAAATACATTACATTCATGAACATTCCACTTTCTTGAAAAAATGCAATTAATGTTTCAAAAATGATTTGCTGCTGGATGATCTGAGTCTGTTCTATGGAAAAAAATAAAAAGGATAATAGGTCATATAAGTTTTTTAAAGCACAGAACTGTGTCACGTAGAGACCAGGTCTTGATGCCAAAAATAAAATCATTGTTATTAATAACTTTTGCTTCTTGTCACGAAAATATTCTAATGCTTCTTATTGGGTTAGGCTGTGAGTATTGTGTCTATTTGTCCACTTGATCCAAAGAAACATCCACTCTTCCAGGGAACAGATTTTCTCAACTTACCGATGCTCCTTTTGGTGTTCTTATGGTAGAAAGTGTTGTGTATCCTTTAGCAAATGTTGGTAGAAGTCTGTGTTTTATAACTTTTATCAATTTATAAAATAATTTGGTTTGGAGTAAGATTTAGCAATGACACATAATTTCTAAATAATAAAGCCATTTTGAATTGGCATTGAGAGGAAGCCAATGTTGAAAAATAATGTTTAAACAAGTTTGCTGGCTTTATTTTTAGATGAATATATTCATGTACGTATTAAAACTCTGCATCTCACATTATTAAATAAATTGGGTATAAATTATGCACGCTCAAATCTTTAAAGGCATTTAACTAGAGAAAAAGGGACACTTGATTTGAGAAGTGGTCACGAGGACATATACCCATGGGTATGTTGTTTCCTTGCTGGTTAATCCATGTGTAAGTCTAATCTATGCCTAGACTTCCTATTTGTATTTATAGGTAAGAAGCATATACTGTTTAAAAACAAGCAAAACTAAAACCAACTTCTTAAGTAGTAGGAGGAAAAGTGATACATTTCTAATTTCTTTTCATTACTATGTGCAGCCAGACAGTGAAAGCCAGCCTTCCATGGCAAATTCAAGGTCTGATTCAGGTAAGAATCACTGTGAAGTCACTTCTGAAATGCATTTCCTCCTTTCCAAATCTGACACAGATGTTCAAAGCACATGGACCAATTTCTTCACAAAGTATATTTATAGCATTATTTACACAAGGACTTATATAGTGAAGGAACAGGGACAATAATACAAAGGTAGAAACCTCCATCACCTTTATTCTGCATCGCACACCAGACACTTTGAATCTTCCTATAGATGTTTATGCATGTGTGCCATTATTTGTTCATATGTGAATACTCATATTGGGTCACTGGACTAAAAGTTGGTATCAATGATAACTGAAAAGATAACACATCATCAAACAGTGTCCAATGAATAGACTCCTCTAGATATTTACTGCCATGAAGACGGGCCTGAGGAGTCTCGCCCAGATGTTCCTTGAATTAAGATGGATGATGTTTCAAGAAACCCATTGTAAATTGAAAATATCATAAGCCAAAAATGCACCTAATACACCTAACCTACCAAACACCATAGGTTAACCTACCTTAAACCTTCTCAGAATTAACCTACAGTTGGGCAGAATAACTCACATGAAGTCTATTCTGTAATTAAATGTTGAGTATCTCATGTAATCTTGAATGCTATACTGAGAGTGAAATATAGAACCATCAAAAAGTCAAAAAAATCAAAAGCTAAACTATTGTAAATTGGTCACTATCTTCTGTATTCATCTTGAAATGTCTAAGAAAGACTTCAGCAAAATAATGTGAAAGTGTTTTGAATAAAAAGGCTGTTTCGATGATATATCAAATTTATTTTTGCTGAAGTATGCTGAAGCTAATTCCAGTCAACTTATGATTTCATTTGTAAGTACTTTAGTGCCGTGAACATCTTTTTCTGGGAGTTTAGTATCATGGCAAGATGCTCAATATATAACGCTAACGTACTATTCTTACGGGGAATGGTTTCTAATACTTATGAAACATTTACAGGCGGAAGTTGGGAGAATCTGCAATTTGGCTACTGTCAGAAGGGTCAGGTTAATTTCAAGAAGACTAAAGTTTGTAAATTAAAAAGGAAAACATGCCTGCATGGGTCATAAGTGACACTTCCTATTAAATAGACTTGTGAAGATGAGAAGCACAAATTTAGTATTTTCCTGTGTGTGAACTTCTACTACTAATTTTGATGATACCTTTCTCATTCCTGAGAAGCATGGTTAAACTAGCCTGGAAGTTTTAAATGAAATATCACGATAGCCAATTGCCTTTTGTTAAAATATGTCCAACAAATTATTCATCTTTCAGTTGACATTTCAGAGCACTTTTGATGCAGAAAATTGTACTGGAATCTAAAGAAGCAAAATAAGCCAGATGCTGTTCTGATGTGAGGAATTCATAATATAGTGGGTGTCGGAAGCATATATAGAAATTATTTTTACAGTGTCAGCTTAGCTCGGTTGTATTACTCATTATAGAAACAAGGTGGTAACACACAAGATAGGATTATTGACTCTTCCTGGGAAGGGGAGTCCAGGAAAATTTTCCCAGAGAGATGTCACAGTTGATTTCAAATACACAATACAGAACCTTTCACGCAGTGTGGTAAGGGAGACTGTTTATTGAATTTTTTTTCTGGAGTAATATGAATTATATATGTTACATGTTATAACAAACTCTATATACAAGATTTGGTTGGTTCAAAAAAATTTTTTTAATTTAAATTATCTTTTAAAATTATTTATTGGGTACGTAGTAGTATATATATTTATGGGGTACATCAGATGTTTTGATATAGGCATGCAATGTGAAATAAGCAAATTTTAGGATATCTTTGTAAATGGCTCAGTGGAGTTTTCTCAGCATACATGATTCTAAATAAGGTTATAATGAGATGTTATTGTTAAAATTATATTGACTTTGGGGTAACCAGTCTGGTAGACCAAAAGAAATTTTATAAGTACAACCAGAGAAAGTATGACTGTTTCATCAATGAAATATTATCTGTTGATTAATACGAAAATTCTAGGCCAGGCACATTATGTATTCTCATTTTGGTATCCAAGGGGCATCTTGATTAAGCTTATTTTTCTGTGCATAAGTTTTGCAGCAACACTATTAGTTATCATATCTCCACAAGAAAGAGCAACAGCTGAACCTCATCATAACCCTGTGTTTTGTGTATCAATCCTTGCATTAGCAACATGACATTTATTTTTTTGGTGAGTTTTTACCTGCAGTGTTAACAAGGTCAATGTGTGTCAAAAGCGGTTATTTTCATTTAAGATTTATTTCCCTATGGATAGTCTTAAGATATTCAAGTTACTAATGAGGGCATCGAAGTTAAAGCTTGACTACATTTTAAGGAAGACCATAACTACCTGGAGGATAGCCATGATACATATTTTAGTCACATCAAATCTCTTGTAGGAAGGTAGGAGGCAGAAGTGTATGGCGGTGTGTGTGTGTGTGTGTGTGTGTGTGTGTACGTGTGTGTGTGTGTGTGTACATGTGTGTGTGTGTGTGTGTGAAGGTATACACAAATGTGTATGTATTAGTGAATACAAAAGCAAAGATTGATAGTTCACTTTGATCAGTTTATCTTTGTCCAGGGCAGAGAATTGTTGGTTTTATCTTCTTCTAACCCTAAGTTTATTTTGTATAGAGTTATAATTGTACTCTATTTTATTCCACCTGCTAAGGTTTAAAGGTTTAAGTCAAACCTTAGCAGGCAGATTAAAACAGACAAAACTTACCTGTTTATCTCAGTACATCATACAATCCCTAGGGGTCGAAAAAGTCATTTTGTGATATTTATATCTCTTAATATACCCCTTCCTAATTTCATTCTGTGTCCTTCACAGTGTCTTGACATGAATATTATAAACACTCAAACCATATACATTGTAAGTAGTGCTTCTCAAACTTTCTGTGCACATAAATTACAAGGGGATCTTAGTAATACATGGATTTTGATTCCACAGTTCTGCAGTGGGGCCTAGTTCTAACAAGCTCACAGGTCACATTGGTGGGCCCGTTCTGTGGATCAACTTTTAAGTAGCTAACAGTCTACCCAGCTCTGGGCTCCCCATTTTTAGCCCAGATCCATTTCTAGCACAAAACTGATATTTCTGTAAAAGGGTGTCATTGTTCAGGATAAGGTATAGATTTATTAAGCTTGGATGTCAATATGACTTAACATTGATTACACCAGGATTTACATATTAGTATTTTTCCCTTCAAAACAATTACCAACCATTTATTCCAGTGTGAAAACTCCATTTTGGAATTGTCTGCAAGGACTCTCAAAGATCAGTACTCACTTATTCATTTACTTACATTATGATTCAACAAATATTTACTATGTGTCTAAAAAGTCCTAAGAACTATCCTAGATGTTTAGAGACACTGATGGATAATGAAAAGTTGCCCGTAAGTACTCAAGGATCTCAAAGAGGGAGCAAACAGTGAACAAATAATTATGTTTCAACATAATAAATAAAGATGTGTGTGCCTCAAGGCTATGTTTTCTTAAACAAAATAAGGGCCATTTGAATTTAAAATTGGTGTTGAGTCTGGTAATTCTGATTGAAAATAATTGTGGCTTTCAAGCAATGAAACTTTTTTTTGAAAGTCTTATAACTTGGTTCAGTATACACTTAAGAGTTGTGTTGGAAATGGCATTTTTGGGGTATGTGTGTAGTCTTTCAATCCCTCTTTGAAGGAAACTATCTATGAGCAACAGCAAGATTTTGGCAGAATAAACTTCGCTACTTCTTATTTAAGCATATTTATTTCACAAGCTACGGATCTGATAACCTGTGTGTGTCTGCATACACACGTGCACACACACAAACACACACACACACACATGAATGAATACCCTATACCAAATTTAATAATATTTAATAGTTCACTCAGTATGTTATTGGTTTATAAAAATAAAAGACTAAACTTCATGAATTCTTAACCTATACCTCAGACATTGCTTAAAGGTGGGTAACCATATATTTTATTATCCAAACTAAGACCCTTGGAGAGTGAAAGGCAGCACTATTAACAGTTACATCAGGCACAAATGGGGACTATTCTGGGGAAACCAGAATGTAAGATCCTCTGAAAGAAAGGCCCAAAAATACTAAATAAAAACATTCTCTGGTTTGGGTTTAGAGCTCCTGCATTTAATAGTTTGCTCTTTAATTTGGCAAGGATTTTTCAGAACGTGGACACTGCTGCTATCTGACTTAAAGGATATCTTTTTAAGGAAAATCCTATACGGTTTTGAGAAGTTGGAATATGCTCCTTAAGGGTATGTCTATATATATTTGGTGGTTTAAACAACCTATCTGGGAGACTCATTTGATCAGTGGGTTTTTAAAATAGTAATGTGTGAACTGTTTTATGAATACAGGGCATTATTTTATAATTTACAGCTGCATTTGGCCAGACGTTCTTGAAAAGGGCTGGGGTACAGCTCTTTCATTAAATCTTGAAAAAATTTTATTAAAATACATTGAAAGAGAGAAAGGAAAAAGGAATAACTCACTTGGGCTTAATAGATTATTTCTATGGGTACAGAAAAAAAAATGTTGAGACCATCTTCCCTAGATACTGAATACACAATAGAAAGAATCCTATATTTTTCCACTGAAGTGGATGTTTAATTTTTAATTGACAAGTTGTTTCTCTTTTGGCTGTAACTGGCCTTCACAACTTTATATATGATACTTATTTTTCATAAAATTGAATTTCTCTACATATTTGAATTGCCTGTTTGTCTTTCTGCTATAATGGGACTATAACACTTTGACAGGTTATTCCTCATTTTTTGAAAAGGTAGCACCCTTATGTAGTTTCTCACCCTTATGTAGTTTGAAATAAATTACCAAATAAATGGTTAGCTAAAAAATAACAACACATCATTAACATCAAAAAGACTATTGATTGATTTC
This sequence comes from Cacajao melanocephalus, assembly GCA_963573385.1. NCBI lineage: Eukaryota > Metazoa > Chordata > Mammalia > Primates > Pitheciidae > Cacajao > Cacajao melanocephalus. The sequence goes on along the minus strand of CAUYLG010010437.1, from coordinate 24,196 downwards.
ATCTTTTATTTCTAGTTGAAATTTTTCAGTTCAGTTTTTTCTGATATTGTTATAATTTTTTAAATTAAATACTCAGGCTTGGGGTTTTGTCTTATCCTTTTATATCTTTCATCTGTTCTTTGGAAATAGAGTTTTCTTTAACAAATCCAGATGTTAAGTTCTTATAGTCTTATTTATCTAAAATTGTACTTTTGTTCCAATTGTTCTCATCTTCAAAACTCTTCACATTTGATTTTTTAACGGTGGAATTGTATGCAGTATATAACACATTTGTATTTGAAACACAAAATACAATCATCCAAATTCTCTCCATAGTATGTAATTAGAGTATAGATTGTTCAGAACCTGTATTTCATAGACTGTAGTTTTAAAATCAGTTGAACATTAGAAAAGAACTTGAAATGTGTGATAAAAGTCATTTTTGTTTTAAATTGAGGAAACTGAAAAAGTAACATCCTGGTGTGGCCTAGATCTGTGACCCTAAGTTTTGTAAGATTTGAATAGGAAGGTATTTGTAATCAGTAGACTACATTATTTTGCTCATGTAACTATGAGCATTATAAATCCTCTCAGGTATTAACTTTGCTTTGTCTGACCCTTTGGCTTTATTTTCAATATTGGATTTTGATTTAAATTGTTTTAAGATAATGCAGTGAATTTTCACAATTTTTCTACTGGCCTGGCCTTTGTTGAGAGTCTTACACATCATATAAGGTGACAGACTGTACTGGTAAATAAGGGCCTTGGGTATTTAAACTACAAATAACTTTCTTTTTTTACATAAAAAGTTTTTACTTTTAAATTTTTTTAAATTTTACTTTAAGTTCTGGGATACATGTGCAGAATGTGCAGGTTTGTTGCATAGGGATACATGTGCCATAGTGATTTGCTGCACCTATCAACCCATCATCTAGATTTTAAGCCCTGCATATATTAACTAATTGTCCTAATGTGCTCCCTCCCCTTGGCCCCCACCTCCCGACAGGCCCCAATGTGTGTTGTTCCCCTCTCTGTGTTCATGTGTTCTCATTGTTCAACTTCTACTTATGAGTGAGAACATGAAGTGATTGGTTTTCTGTTCCTGTGTTAGTTTGCTCAGAATGATGGCTTCCAGCTTCATCCATGTCCCCGCCAAGGACATAATCTCATTCTTTTTTATGACTGCATAGTATTCCATGGTGTATATGTGCCACATTTTCTTTATCCAGTCTATCATTGATGGGCAGTCTGCACAGCAAAAGAAACTGTCGTCAGAGTAAACAGGCAACCTACAGAATGGGAGAAAAATTTTCCAATCTACCCATCTGACAAAAGTCTAATATCCAGAATCTACAAGGAAAAATTTTAAAATGACTATTCTCAATGCAAAGGCAGAGAAACAATTCTCAGTATTTTGTTTTGTTGAGATATGCCCAGAAACCCCTGGGAGAAAAGATACTATGTCAGACTATTAAAGTTAAACTTATTTATGTTTATTTATTATGTCAACTAAATCATCTAAAGTCAATGCTCAATAATTTATCATAGTCTATTCTTGAAAGGTGACTAGTTTTATGTGGTTTGACCATGTACCTTGGAAGATGATTTGTTGGTTAATATGGACACTATTTTGAAATAGTCTCTTCTTGAAACCTCCAAATGTAGCCAGTTTAAAAGACATCATGTTTTTCTGGATGCTGCCAAGATCAACAACAGCAATAAAATTGCTTGACCATCATAGGGCAAGATCCTAAAGAAAGCAATTTCTTTAGGATTTTCACCTTCTCTCTCTGACATTGGTTTTCCAAAATCACTCTACTATCAGGTAGCCTAATACCCTGGGGAAAACATTCTTCACAATTTCCTGATTGCTAACTATTCTTATCTCTTCTTTCTACTTTCAAATACTCATTTCCCTAGTCTTCTTTCCTCAGAGGACTATCCCTAAGTTCAGCCATGTGCTAAATAAGTTTTTCAATTCTGTGTTCTTGATCAAAATCACTCATAAAACACCATACAGTTTGAAAATATAACCTATTTGTTTCCTCCTAGGCCTCCCCAAATCTTACAGGGATGTTCAGAAGACCACCTTGTAAAACTCTTTATAGTATTTGAATATAAATGAGAAATATTAATTTTATTGTCATTTTATTATGATCATTTTACTTCTTGCCTCTAATTGGGCGAGTTATCTCTTCCCTCTCCATTAATGAAACAATCAAAATAGCCTAAATTTACAAATCCATTCACTTGGATAACAGAGATATCAAATTACCTAACCATTTATCTGTGTTGCCAAAAAAACTTGAATTAATTTTTCAGTCTGTAAAACTCATGTTAGTAAACGTACATTTGACATATCTGTCACATGCTACCTTTTATCCAAGGAGTTTTATAAACACAGATTACTTTCTTTTTCTTCTTTCTTTCTTTCTTTTTTTTTTTTTTTTTTTTTTTTTTGAGACAGGATCACACTCTGTCACCCGGGCTGGAGTATAGTAGTGTGATCCTGGCTCACTGCAGCCTCCACTTCCTGAACTTAAGCAAACCTCCTGTCCCAGCCTCTCAAGTAGTTGAGACCACAGGTCTGTGCCACCATGCACAGCTAAGATTTTTGCAGAGACAGGGTTTCACCAAGTCATCCAAGCTGGTCTCTAACTCCTGGGCTCAAAAGATGTGTCTGCCTTGACCTCCCAAAGTGCTGGGATTACAGTCGTGAGTCATGACTCCAGGCCACAACTCCTGGCCACAGATTACTTTCTATGAAGCCAACTATATTCGTTTTACAGATGGATTAGATATGCCTATATAATAAATTAATTTCTGAAGATTGAATGACATAGGAAATTTGTGTGTCTAATCATAATTATAGAGTCATCATTTAATTAAACACTGTTATGCACTGTGATAGGTGCTTTCTATACAGAGTCTCTTTTAGATCAACTCTAAGATATATATATATACAGATTATCCTCTTACAAGGAAGAAAACCAAGAAGAAGAGGCTAATGAACATACCATTCATAAATAGAGGTGAATTTCAGGTCCAGAGCTGTCTGAATTCAAGTGTCAGAGTTAGCCTATCTGGGTCCTTTTTAAAGTACTTAAAAAATAAAAAATAAAAAAATATATATAATATAATAAATACATATATATTTTTAAATATAAAATATTTCTATATTATATAAAATAAATATACAATATATATAATAAATATATATACACATATATACATACATACATATATATTTTTTCTTTATTAGGCAAATAGTATGTAAACTGAGACTGCCTCTGATTTTATTCTTTTATTTTACCTTTATTTATCTGCTTTATTCATACCTTATTATTTTGTTCCTCATCCTATTTCTTTCCTCTTTGCCTATGGCTTATAGTTGCTGACTGCCTGAAGTGGCAACCGTAAGTACTGCTGAGCTTATTATGGATACTTAATGGCGAGCAGATTCACCAAATTCACTCTGCATTAGCCACATCTCATTCTCATTCTAGGTATTTTCTTTGATGCATAAAATAATAGGGTGCAAATCTACTGTATTCACAGTTCTTCACTCTAGCTGTATCCTCCCTGCAACTTAGCCAACTTAACAGTGACTCTGATTTAAGCACACACACACACACACACTCCCACACACATGCACACACACTCACACACTCACACACAATGCACTCATGCACACGCACTCACACACGTACTTGCACACGCACCCATGGGAGCTGCTCTGAATCTTATGAAATTTGAATGTCCTTTGGGGCCCCTTGGTTTACCAATGGAAAGGGGAATAAAAGGAGAGGTGGGAGGATATCAATAGGGTAGAACATTGTTCAAACACTAGTGGTCTTTTATATCCTCTATTGATAATCAAATAGAGCTGAGCTAGTCCAACATAGTTTTAATTTTGAAAACAGAAAGTTCCCCAGAAGACTGAAAGGGAGAAATTGTGCCAGGAATTCTTCTTGCCTCAGATGGTACCATAGATACTTTAATTAATTCTTCTAAATTTTTAATAGGTATGCCAGTCACATGAGGACTTATTAAAATATAGATTTTGCTACAGTAGGTCTGGAGTGGTACCTGAGAATCTGCATTTCTAACAAGATCCCAGGAGATATGGACACTGTGGAGCAGCTGAACAAACCCCATTCCCCCACAAATGTCTTTCACCCTCAGTACATGCATCTTTAGTTTACCCTGTAACCAATAGCAATGGACTAGTGTTTCGAGATCCAAGGATGACAACACATCATCATGGCCATCAGGTGCTTAAACCATGAAGCTTTGCGTGTGTACTCAAGTAATTCCGGCTAAATTCTCTCCATTGATCTGGAAGGATGGTTTTCTGTTGTAGTTGTTTTTCCTGCATGTCTCCTCAAATGGTGAAGGAGCCACACTGCAGGCGAGGGGGTGGGGTGGGGGGGACTTCAATTCAGTGGCATTGTAGACTGAATATTTAGCATATGCTTGTTCCAATGATGATCTATTTTTTCCATTTTTAATAAATACTTTCTGGGTTCTATTGCTCTCCTTCCTGGCCCAACTAGGTGCCAACATTCTTTCCAAACAAGTATGTATGATCTGAAAATTATTCACATTTAACCTAACAAGAATATTTAACAGAAAAAAAAATAGTTGTCATGGTGATCATGTTCATCAACAGATATTATTGAATAGCAGCCTTCTGCAAGGAAACAGAGGCTTTGCATTGGTTTTGTGGATACAAGGCACCAGTATCTGTATCTGAGTAAATGATAAAGTGCCTGTGATTGTTAATTTTATGTGTCAGTTTGGCTAGGTGCTATGTAGATGTGATGAACATTTGCAATCAGTTGACTCAGAAAAGAAAATGACCCTTGATAATCTGGCTGGGTCTCACTAGTCATTTGAAGGTTTCAGAGCAAAACTGAGAAATCCTGGAGAAAGAGTTTTGCTTCAAGGCTATACCAGAAATCCTGCCTGACTTTCCCACCTGCTGAGCTGTCCTATGGATTTCAGACTCAAGGGTGCCACATCAAAGCGTGTCTTAGTTTCTAGCCTGCCAACCTACCCTACAGATTTTTGACTTTTCAGTCCCTGCAATTATGTGAGCCATTTCTTTAGAAATAAATCTTTTTATATATACACAGATAGACACACACACACACACACACACACACACACAGAGGCACAGACACACATGTAAATATATACTGTATGTATCCTATTAGTTCTGTTTCTCTGGAGAAGCCTCATTGACACATCGCATTGCTCATCCCTCTTTAACTTCTTAGACTTTTTCTCTCTCCATTCTAGTGTGTGAATTGCTTTCCTTAAAATAAGTTGATTGATATAATAACACTGTTTGCTAAGAAATATATGTTGGCATCCTTCTGAAAGTATGATGTATTTTCCAGGGTTGATTACTGATAGCAAAAAACCCAGAGAAGTCTAAGACTTAAGGGTATATTCAGTAATTTGGGGAAAAAGATACATGAATTAAAAAAGGTAAAATAATACAAGGAATTAGATAATCAAATGTTAAAGTGTATAACCAATTGTGTAGTATTGACTATAAGTGCTGTGTAACTCTTTAATTATGGAAAGAGAAATTTAGTAATATAATAGATAGAAAGATTGATTTGAGCCATAAAAAGAATGGAGATTGTAGGGATTAGGGCATTTAAAGCTTGGATAATGGTATGAGTCAACAAATAGAAGCAAAAAGGAGATGGTACTGATATAAAGAAAATCCACACTTATCAGATAATCACACCCTTTCTTTCTTTAGGCAATGTATATCCAGATCTCAAGTGTCTGTTACCTGCACAGAGATATTCCTCCATGACTTTGCAGAAAAGAATATTTCATGACAGTTGGGTCTTTCAAGAAAGTGTGATTTTACCATTTCACATGAAGGTCCAGATTCAGCCGTTTTTTTACATGGTAACCCAGCACAGAATGATGTGATGGAAATTAACACCTTAAAATATATGCATATGCATGTGTGTGTGTGTGTGTGTGTATATATATATATATATATATATATATATATATATATATACACACACACACACACACACACACATATATAAAACACAGCCCCAGTTGGACTTTTTAAAACCTCTGCTTCCTGCATCTTATGACTAAGTGTGGGTAATTAAGTCAAGATCACTTTTTCCACTCCACCCATACTTCATAAAAACCTGTTGTAATTTTTCCTTGATTTATTTGCTCTTTTGTATTTTTCTTTTGCAATTTGCTAAAACTAATGATTTCAAATGAAAGACTTTCATATCAGTAGGTGACCTAGTGATTTACTGATCCTTTTAACACTGTGAAAAGAGAAGCTCATTACATGCTGTGGAGTGGGGGAGGGTGAAAAAGGAGAGGGAAGGGAACTCCTAACAGTGGTGTTCTATATTTATAGCTTTGGGATTTGGCTCCGTAAGACGCTATGGAGGTGTCAGGGGGATGGGGGAAGGGGGTAAATGATACTCATTTGTAAGTATCAGCAATATTAACCAAGAAAAACAAAAAAAATTGATTTGTGGAATCCATTAAGATATAATTATGAATAATAACCTGAGAGTTGGCAGGGTGGGACTTTAAAAGGTATATGAGTTTTAAAATGCATTATATTTTGCAATTTCAAAAGCATGTGTTCCAAATGGTAAATGTATGCCCAAATCTGGTCCATGAAATAAAACATTCAAACTAGAAACCTTATTTACTTTGGCTTAGTCTTGGTCTTTCCCTTTTATCTAGAAATGAGTCAATCAATTAGCATTTTTGGGGAGTCTACTATGGGCCCAAGAGGGTGATGAAGAATATGGAAGAGGCAAGGATTATATACATGTTAAAACAAACAGAAAACTTTGGGACTTAGTCCAATTGACTGAGTCCCAATTCAGTCAACACTTCTCTTTCCAATTGCTTCCCCAAATATCTCCTAACTCAAAAACGACTTCTTACCTAGGGTTGCCAGATTCAGCAAATACAAATACAGGACACCTGTATTTATCTGGCAACCAAACCATCTGTGTATTTTTTTGTGATCAACACTTTCCATAGCCTTCTGCTTTAGAAAAGACTGCTATAAAATATGAGAAAACACCCTGATGCCTTTTAAGAATAAAGATAATGCCTGCTTATTATTATAAACACAACACAGACTCAGAGCTAGAGTAGGAGCTTATTCCATACTTTTCATGGTAAAGATTAGAAGCATGGAGAACACTTACTCTCTTACCCTCCATTTTATTCTTCTCTTTGGCCTTGTTTCTTTATGTTAACAGAGATCTTTGCTTTGATACTAATGAGAATAAAGAGAGATTGTAGGCACAGTCCTCACATAGCCTTTTGGGGAGCAGTAAAGCTTCTCCAAACCAAATCCATTCCCTGGCACATACCACCGTGTTGCCTACACAGAAGTCAGCATTTTGGAAGATTAATTTTGATCCAATAGTAAAGAAAGTGCCAGGGTGTTTTCCCCTGTGTCTAATTTTTCATGGTAAATAACCCTCAGCTCAACTCACTGGCACTCAGGCCTCTGTATGGTTACAGTCCCAGACTGTGGCAGAGGCAACTGCTGTATTTTTTTTTTTTTAGAGAAAATCCCAGAGCACTTATAATATTGATATTTTAGAGCCGTGAGCTAGTGTCCATCTAAATGTTTGGATTTTTATATTTCTGTAAAGGAAAATCATATTTTTAGGAATCAAAATATAATTTCTATTATTTCACAACTTTCAGCTCTTTCTCTCCTGCACCTTTGCGTGTGTGTGTGTGTGTGTGTGTGTGTGTCCTCCATTTTTAGTTTGGAAAGTACTGGCCAGCTAGGACCTGCTTAGAAAGTGAAAATATTCACTTGGGTATCACTACCACAGCTGTGGGAAACCTCTGCTGCCAGCCCCATATCGAGGCCAGGGCAGTCTAGAGTTTTGCTGAGGTTTGCAAAGTTTTCAGTGCATGTAGACCAAGCTATGATTTCAGATGGAAATCATGTAATGTGTGGTCATTTGTACCCCCAAACCATGTAAAGCCTGGCAACATGGTTGATGCTTAGCTTTCTGTTGGATTTGGAGGAGTTCATAGAGAATGAACTGCAAGTCTGGTGGTGATGGGGAGCCTCAGGTAAGTTGCAATCCCCAGCTGGGGCTTATCAAGCCTTTCTAGCTAAAATGATTTTTGTTACCTGCTTTCTAACAGCATGGCCATCTGTCTTTTAGATTTTTCTCCCGAGGAGAGATCCTTATTTCCTGGAATTTTCTACTTTTTGTCTCTTGAATAGCACAGAAATAGCTTTGAGGAATGGCAATTTCCAAGAGAATCTCATGCTGACTTAGCAATACCAAATCTTTTTTGCATGATGTTTCTAGCTACATTGAAAATGTGGAGGAAAAAGAACTGGGCAAAGCTATGCTGGAGGAAAAAACCAGAACCAAAAACAAACATAAGCCAGTGTTCCTCTTCTGAGAATTAGATAGACCACCTCTATCATCAGTCAATAATCAGAATTGGGCCAGGTGTGGTGGCTCACGCCCGTAATCCCAGCACTTTGGGAGGCTAGGGTGGGCTGATCACCAGGTCAGGAATTCAAGACCAGCCTGGCCAACATGGTGAAACCCCTTCTCTACTAAAAATACAAAAATTAGCTGGGCTTGGTGGTGGGCACCTGTAGTCTCAGCTACTTGGGAGGCTTAGGCAAGAGAATCATTTGAACTGGGAGGTGGAGTTTGCAGTGAGCCAAGATTGCGCCATCACACCGCAGCCTGGGTGACAGTGCAAGACTATGTCTCAAAAAATAATAATAATCAGAGTTGATTCAACATTCTTGAACAATGATAATAAGGCAATTGACATAAGTGCTAATAAGCATTTGAATCTAAAGACCGCATCTAGAAATGAGTTTAGGACATTTTCTCAGTTGCTTAATGGCCACTCAGTTCTAGGCAACACCCATTAAGTGATGTCAGGGCTCCAAAGAAAAGACTTAATATCAAGCTCATAAATGCCTTTTGGGTTTCTAGGTCAGATGAATAGTTGAAAGTACGTGCACCAATCAGGACCACACCTTTCTTCATGACATCTAAGTGTGAAGGTTGTGAATAGTCAGCTGCAAATTTATATACCATTTATTTTTCTTAGTTAGAAACTTCTTTCCATGAAGACTGGGCTGACCTCCTTTTATATCCTACTTAAAGAGAAAATGAAATTTCCTAAATATGTAGTTTATTGTTCTGAAACACAGCATAAATATTTTCAAAATTACCTGGGGTGTAATGTTATGGAGGTAGGAGATCTTGATTCCAAATGTCCCAGATCACAGGGTTGAAAATCTTTGTAATAGTAGACTATCTAGGTTAATTTGGGATCTTGTTGCAGATTATTTTCTGTGTCAGAGGTTTAAGAAATACAAAGACTAAGAGGACTGTTATTGTAAGAGGTGGCAGTTTGTGATGGGATCCTAGGCCTAGGTGTGGTTTTTCAAGTAGTACTTCCAGATGCAGCAAGGTGCCAGTTTGAAACTAACATGAGGACTGGTGAGGTGGTATAAACAAAGTAGAATACTTCACTGTTTGTGTTTTCAGTGCCTCCTGGCTACTTCCTTCTCGCCATCCCTTCCTTCATAATATACCAGATTCCTGATTGACTCACCAGGAAGACACTTGAGCTTTTCCTGATAGGGACAAGAACCTTATTAGTGAACAGGAAAATGAATACATTCCTAGAGAAAGAGCAAATGCCTCTTGTGTGGCTATGTTACAGCTTCTGTTCTAGGTAATTTACATACGTAAATTCATGCAATTTTCCAAAAACACGAGAGGCAGGCATTCAGAAAAGTTCATCAACTGGCTCCAATCAAGGTCACATCATGGTTGGTGGCATTGGTTTTCAAATCCTACTATGTTTACTAAACTAATTTGCCCCTCTACCAAATAATACCAAAGTGTATTAAAATGGTGTTTCACAAATTCTCATTTTAAGAGACTTAACACGAATTTTTTGTGAACCCTAATTCATTGCCTCATTATCCTACCTCTTTATAAAAGACATAATTTTGCAGTTGCCAGAGAAGCAAGTAGCAAAGGACTTTCATGAAGTCTTTAAGTCCTGAAAATAAAGTCCTACTGTGTGTTGGGGGAGCAGAGACAGGAATAGATGAAAGTTCTAAAGCTCATGTTAGTGATAAGCCCTGACTGAGGTTGAAGATGAAGGTGATAAAGACTAACGTTGGAATGTTCAGTATATGTGAGGCATCATGCTATGTTCTCTACATACCTTGACTTAATTTTCACAACAGCCTCATGAGGTAGCTACTGTTAATTAATTAATTAAGAGAAGTCAATTTATTGGTACATGGTAACATGTACACATGTGTATCTGAAACCAAATTTTCACCCTTGATCATTTCTGGGTAGTGTGATTTTCCATCAAAATCAGCAGAGGCTATCATGTGCCTTGGCCTTAATGGATGCCAGAAGTTAACTTAGGAAATAGTTGTAGAAGGAAAATCAGTGGTTGGACTTAGAATGAACTGAAGCATTATGGCTTAAACTTGGCCTGTCCTTTTATTAAATAACATATAATAAATATAACTATATAGGTAGTGAGTACAGGCTGGGCATATGTTTAGTTTTATTTGTTTTGCTTTTTATTTAATGAATTAATTTTTTTTTTTTTGAAACAGAGTTTTGCTCTTGTTGCCCAGGCTGGAGTACAGTGGTGTGATCTTGGCTCACTGCAACCTCTGCCTCCTGAGTTCAAGTGATTCTCCTGCCTCAGCCTCCTGAGTAGCCAGGATTATAGGTGCCTGCCATCACACCTGGCTAATTTTTGTATTTTTTGTATAGGCAGGGTTTCACCATGTTGGCCAGGCTGGTCTCAAACTCCTGACCTCAGGTGATCTGCCTGCCTCAGCCTCCCAAAGTGCTGGTATTACAGGCGTGAGCCACCGTGCCCAGCCTGTTTTTTATTTTTTTTATGCTGATGTCTCCATTTACTTGAGAGACAGAGAGGAAGACATTGGAAGAAAAGTGGTCATATACAATTGGGGACACAGGAATGAGTCAATAAAATGGTGGGCAAAATGCTTATTGACAGAATTTTTGTACTACTTTTTAATGGATAAATTAAGAAAACAAAAAACAATAAACTCAAAGTATAGAATTTCTAACTAAGAAGTAGAAGGCAGAAAAGAATGGAATTTTTCAAGCATCTTCTATGCTTTGTCATTTTGTCAGTACTTTTACCAGGCTGACATTGTTTAACTCATTTTATAGTCACAGACATTGAGGATCAAGTTTAAATAGGTTGCCACGTTGCTAGTAAGCAAGGGATATTTCAGATCCAAAAGCATGATCTTCCAGGTTGTAAAACCCGTGATCAAGTTAGTACTCCAGTTATGTTTCAGCAAGCATTTAAAAGTATATCTTACATGTAAAACACTGTGTGTAAAGTACTGCTTTTGGGAGAAAATTGCCTACCACCAGAAAAAAAATTTAAAGTGAGATTGTCATTCTGTTTGTAAGATCTGAGTGCTCATTTGTTGAGTTCGGGGGCTGTAAAAAATGGCTTCTGGAGAGAACTTTTAATCTCCAGGGTTTTGATTCTGATTGGGAATCTAGTGCCGAGACTTGGCATCATAGTGGTTTAAACAACAGAAGTTTCTTTTTCTCTCTCTCTCTGAAAAAAAAAAAAAAGCAGTCTAGCCGTAAGTAGACCAGAGATCACATTGTATGAGAGGAGCATGGCTTCTCCCATTTGATCTTTCTGCTCTTCCATCTGATAGCATGAGGTTTCCATCCTTAGGCTCATCTCACACCTTACACTCCCAGGGGATTGTGGGAGTTCTAGCCATTGGATCATCCCTCTAGGCTGGAAATAGAAGAAAATTAGAAAAGGTGAATATCTTTTCCCCTTTTAGGAGTCTTTCTCAAAAACCCCACACGCAAATTTCAAATTATATCTTACCAGCCACTCTTAGCAGCAAGAAAATTTGCAAATAAAGTCTTCTGGCTGGGCACATTGCCATGTGGATTAAATTTGGGGTTCTATTACTTACAAAGAATGGGATAATGGATATTGGATAAGCTACTTGAAGTATTAAGCACAATTAGCTAATCAGGTACTCCCAGTGGCAGGACTTCCAATATAAATTCATTAAAATAACATCCTCACTGCTGTGTGTGGTCTGGGATCATTAACAAATAATTGGATCAGCTGCCCACTCAAGGGAGAAGCCATGGAACGTAAGGAGAGTGTGTGTGTGAGAGCCATGCAGTCTGAGGACTGTCGCCATGGATGGGGAAAAGAAGGAATGACTCACAAGTGTTAACAGAGCTTAGTCATTGCCCTTGTGGGTCTGTGTAAACCACGTACAAGTCAACCAGGAGAGAGACAGCTACGTGAAGCTGCATTCTTCCCTGGCTTCAAATCAGAGAGAGGAGTCCCCTCCCAGGCATCTTTCTAGTGCTTGTATATATGGATGGGATTTAAAAGTATTTATTTTCCTATGAGCAAATAACTATGTGATCCTAGGAGAAGGAGAAACCCAAGGTGATTTTCTAGTGGAAACAAGCTACATCTATACTCTCCCTGGTAGCTTTTCAAAGTAGGGGTTCAGTCAATCACCCTCCAGTGTTAGGACTTATTAAACGATTTAAGAGTTTTATCCACCTACCCTTGAGTTAGTTTTAACAACCCCAGAGATTTTTCTGTCTTTCTCTTCCTGGACTCCTACTTCCTTCCAGGGTTTGTGACAGTCTAGCTAGAGGCAGAGGCGTGGCTTGGATTTTCATCCCTCTGCCTCCCTTCCAATCAGCCCTGTCATGGTGGAATTTTTATTGGTCATAAATTTTTTTACTGGCTAGATTAATGTGATTGAAAGCATCACACCCAGTAAATAGCGTCTGCTATTTGCTTTAGCAATACCTATGGAAAAGGGTAACTTGGGACCCAGGCCCCGTGGAGCTGGTGAAACCATTGGCTGTGCATACTGCGTTGGGGGCCCCTTTGACTGATGACCAGAAGTTGCTCTTAGAGGGAGGTCCACCCAGCAAGAGGCTCCATTGGTGCATGCCACTGCCATGTGTAGCCATGATTCACTTCACTGACTATCAAAGCTTTCTATAACTTTGCTTGCTGACTTTTGACCAGAGGTTCCCTTTCAACACGAGGAAAATCTGCCGAGAGAGAGAGAGAGGGAGAGAGAGAACGAGAACATTTCAGGGAAATAAATGGCAACCGTGTTTCTGGCAGTCTCGATTTTATGGCCCGAGGAGTCTTGCTTGGAGGCTGCCCTGGGGTGCTGCCCAGTGGATGTGTATTGTGGCATTTTATGAAGCATGGTTTATATCGGCATGGATTATTATAACAACAACAAGGGGGATATTCAATAAAACCTTGTTTGATGGCAAAGGCTCCCATACAAAACACTTCTCCTAGGCCAAAGAAACGAACGGAGTATTTACAGAAGCACTACCCTTGGAAACCTACGTTCACAGAAAACCGTTTTCTGAGACAGGTTTTGAAAGAAGGTGTGGAATCTGCAAGCCTATGGTCCCCATCTGTTTTCTCCCCTCTGACCCTTGGTTGTTTGACTACATGGTCATGACCCTGCGTTGAGTGGGGTAGATGGTCTGTGAAGATGTTCGTGCAGCTTCATCATGCTTCCCAGCAGTGCCTAAAGCCCTCCTGCTCCTTCCTTTCTGGAAGAAATGCCGGAATTTCACTTCTTAAAAAAAAAATTATGAAAGAGAAACACAAACAGAGAACGAGCCAGATTGCTGAGGGGGATCAAGGAATGAAATACAGACTCAAAAGTTGCGTGGACTCAGAAACCCCAAAACTTTCCCTAAACCCAACCTGGAACATTTATCTGCCTGACTTTCTTTAGTCTCAGGCCAGTTTTTAACCATTAGACGACTTACAATTATAATGTTGGCAATGCTTAGGTTAGAGGTGGCTGCAGGGAATTCTCTTTTTAAATTCGGTTGCTTGGGTAGGTGGTGTTGGCAAGACTGTCTTGTCTTTTGGTGCCAACTCTGAAGTACCAGAATGCCATTCCTGAGCTGGAGTTCCACAGATCAGGGGTTGGAGATGCAAAGTGGGAAGACAAAGGGAGCCTGAAGAGGGGATGATGGGAAAGACTAAAAGAGTGGTGAAGACAAGAGAGGAAACAGAAGTCATGAAAGATATAAGGGCAAGGAACGGAAAGTTGTTTGCAAAATAGAATCAGGGGTAGAAGGAAATGATGGGAAAATAAGGAGCAAGTCTCTGCAAAATATATCTAAATACAAAATACTTCTTTTATTTGAAATTATGAAATTGATTTCTTAAGGTTTTCTAACAGTTTTGAAGTACCTGGCTCGTATTTACTCCAAGCTCCCTCTTCTTCCATCATCATGAACCAAATCCTACCTAGCACCAGAGACTTCGTGAGCACTCAGCTTGTGTTTGTGAACGAGTAGCACTATACAACAGCAATGTGTGTTTCTGGTGTATTGATAGAGGGGAAAAGACCTTAGTGAATCACAGAAATAGCCTTTTTCATGAAACACCATCCAGTTCACTACCGGCCAGTGGCTCTAATCTCAGCTGAATGTGCAGTGTTTATTTTTCCAAGAATGGGGCTTTCTATGACTCACGGTACTCAGATGTTACTTACTAATGGGCCCTTGTACAAGTCAAGAATGTGACACATGGCGAGACACGCAGCTTAACAATCACAAACAACAGCACGGTTAATGGGGGGTGAAGCTTCGGTGACATGTGTCACACCAAAGAGCCGACTCGTCATGTTCCCTGAGGCCACAGATGAAGGGGCTCTGGATTGTGTAATAATGATAAAATATTGCCATCTGTTGGCATCCTGTGTAAGCAGGCTCCGACATACATAACAGTGATGTTTTTCCAGACTGCCTCTCACATTTCTCCAGGGAGAGGATGTGTGAAAAGCATGAGGGAAAAGAGCAGAACATGCAGGCTGACCTTATAGGAAGAGAAAAATCACAGCATTGGGAAAGTTCAGACTACATCGCGTCAGTCTAACCCCTTACCTCTAGTCATGGGAGTAGCAAAACCAACCAAAGGTTGCTAACTCTCAACTAATCAGATTGTAAGAGTGTGCTTCGGGTATGCTGTCAAATGATCTTGGGGAATACATGTTCCTTCTCTCAATGGGTTCAGAGAATTTTTGATCCAGGAGGACCATTATTTATTGCCTGAGTTAAAGGCAGGGATGTTGGACTATAAAAATCACACGTAGTATGGGCAGAGCAGCAAATTGCAATGATCTAAAATATCCCCTACTGTGCTTATTCATTCTATCTAATAAATGTCCAGAATTCCAGATAAATGGGACAAAATTGCTTTTAGGTTTTTTCCTTTAGCTAAACTTGAAAAATAGAGATAAAAAGGAAACTGAAAACCAGTGTCATAATCATGCTATAGTTCAGCAACCCAAGGAGGCAATTATCAGACCGGACAGCATAGAGCTCAGGTTATTGTGTCTATTTAGGGACTACACAATGTGGTGAATTAAAACAGAAGTCCTCACATAAAACTAGCATCCTTGGAGGGCAGCAGCAACCTCAGAAGAAGGTGGTGGTGGGGGAACAATTTACAGAACAAAGAATCTTGTTTATATTTGCCAGGGCTCTGGCTGAAAAAAAAAATTCTGATGAAACTATATCAGAAATTTAAAGGATTTTAAATATTTGAAGTTGACATTTATACTATTTTCATATTTTAAGAGCTCCAAGCCCAGAAGACTTACAGTAAAACTATCAGGGCCCATGGCCACTGGGATGGTATCACTGTGATGTGTTCCAGAAGTGAGCCCTAAATTGTTCTAGAATAATTTTCCTACAAAGCAACTCCATAAGGAAGTCTCATTAAAAAGAGAAGAAAAGATAGAAGAAAGAGAGAGGGAAAAATCTATGTCCAAATAAAGAACTCTAATATATGATGAAACACATTGTGGAAAAAAAAGCCCTCCATGAGCCATGTTAAAAAAAATGGCTCAGAATTTTCCGGAATCGGATATGTGTTCCTCAGATTCAAAAACCGCAACTTCAAAAATGTAACCGAAAATTAATATGCATGTAGACACATTGTAGTGAATGCAAAACACAAAAGACATACATAAGTTTTCAAAGCAGAATGAAAGAAAACCACGTATGCATGAACTGTCAAGAGTCACGCAACTCAAGGGCAGAGGTCAAAAGCACAGATTCATTTAATCCCTCCAGATTTCAGCTGTCTCTTATAGAAGCACATTACATTGCTTTCCAGTTGTTCGCAAGAAATGTAAAACTTTAATAATATATACACATATAATATATATAAAATCTTAATAACTTGACCCCCTAAATTCCATTTTTTTATTCATGTTTAGTCACTGTGCTATAATAGTTCTCACCATTTTAAATCTGATTCACTACAAAAAAATAAGTAGGAATATGTAAATCCCCACTTGAGTAACGATAAAACAGTTTATAACAAAAGTGAGTGCCAACAAAGTATAAATAATGACTCATGGCCATAAAGTATGATTTTTGTAATAAGACATAAAAATAGAAATAATTTTTTTCTGGAAATCCTGTTATTGGGAGGATTATATTAACCTAGCAATTCACTTCCTAGAAAAATCAGCTTATCTCACACTATGCTTCCTTTCTTTGCTCTGTTGATCTATGGAGGATCTGAAAACTAGATGGGTGAAAGTGAATCATCAATGGCCAATGGAAATAATTTTTTAAATGTCGTTTTAGAATTAGCACATATTGATGTCATTGCACATGGCCAAAACTTACCTGCATCATGTGACTTACCCTTCAATAAGTGGTTCATTATCCTATAGAAAATTTTTACTCCTAAAGATGTAGATAACATTCATCTGGGACCTATAGGCCAAAAGATATATTCTATCCATAACTGTACTTTTTCTCTCATAAAACTGTACCACTATGCTTGGCTTCCCTCCCAGGTTGAAGAACTGTCTAAACATTCTCTCTTCTTTTATACTCAATGCATTTATATAGCCTAGATTGGGGTTGGGGGTGGGATATCATTGTAAATGCATTAGATTCTGGTGAAAAGACAGCCTCAGAGAAGCTACAGTATTCAGAATCTAGCGAGATAATTTGGTGGTTGAGCTCTAATCCAGGTTCTAACTTGATTTTTTTTTTCCTCAAAGCTTTCCCTTTCCATCAAATAATCATCCCAGCCTTTCTTTCTCTCTTCTGAAATAACAGGGTAAAACGTGGACTTTACAAACTTAGTGTATCCAAGATTATTTAGTTTGGGTGGGTTGAGCATGTCACTAATAAAATACAATTTTAGGTTTGATTCCTGCATGGGTTGGTTCAATGTGCTCTGCCTTGCAGCTAAAGATTGTATCCCCAAAACATCCAGTTAAAAAATCATGATAATATCAAAGAAAATGGGGCAGTTGGATTAGGTATGGAATCTGAGATGTCTTTCCATAGCTGACTCTTCTCAACCGTCTACCCTGGACCATTTAATATTATGAAAGCATATCTCATTATTTATGGCCACAGTTCTCTATCTCCATGAAACAAACAGACAAAAAGTTTAGATGGCACGGTGGTGCTGAGTTGAAACTAAAATTTCCCACGTGAGCTTTCCTACACAGCAACTGCTTTGTGATGGCTGAACACACATCTTTCAGTCAAGTCGGGAACATGCTGGAAATCAAAAGCTGTAAATATCATTTGGCCATTTTGGCCTGTGTTGCAACCCAGACTTGTTTGGCTGCTTGATTTTAATTCTGAAATGTATTCAGATTTTAGTTTAATGGATGGTTGTGTTTTCAGAATAGCATCTCCACAACCCAGTGTGCCTCAAATGTATATCAATTCATCACTGGCACACCTAGGATCTTTAACATTTAGTGGATTAAAGAAAATGGCAAGTGTTACAGTGTGCCAGTAATGTTATAATCGGGACCTATGCCCGCTGTCACCTCCCTAAATGGAGGCAACACTCAAAATGTTTGTTCTGCTACAATTAATCATATGCTTTCCAAATGTCAACATAATTTTCATGGTCTGGTAAAAAGTAGTATTCATAATAGAAAAAAATAATAAGGTTACCATTAAAAATTGATCTGTCACTGTTCATTTTAAAATCGTTGGTTATGCCTGAACAAACTGTATGGAATTTTAAAAGTTTCCATCCAATATATCCCCACATGCCTGCTTGGAAAGATTACCTGGCTTTCTGCATTCAGACCAAGTGTTGCTATTATGCAGTGCTGTACTTGAATGAAAACATGGTGGATGAAATAGAGTAATTTGATTCTTTCTGAAAGTCAGATCTCAGTGTCTGAGTATCTTACACATAGTAGGCTCTCTGACAATATCTGCCATTTGTTGGTATTTAAAGTGTCAGCAATTCTTAATGAAAAATGTCAGAAAGTTCCTAAACTTTTCGGAAATAAGAATCCTGATACAGGGATAATTGCTCTTCTATTCCAGAGTCCTTTATAAAAGAGTGGGATAGGAACTAACCACATGTTCAGGTACCCTTATTGTAAGCTTGGGGCCAGTTATTTTATTTTATTTTATTTTTGAGACAGAGTCTCACTCTGTCTCCCAGGCTGGAGTGCAGTGGCGCAATCTTGGCTCACTGCAACCTCTGCCTCCCAGGTTCAAGCAATTCTCCTGCCTCAGCCTCCCAAGTAGCTAGGATTACAGGCACACATCACCACACCCAGCTAATTTTTGCATTTAAGTAGAGATGGAGTTTCACCATGTTGACAAGGATGGTCTTGAACTCATGACCCCAGATAATCCACCCACCTGGCCTTCAAAACTGCTGGGATTATAGGCATGAGACACTGTGCCTAGCCATTTGTTTTATTAAAATAAATACATGGACACAGGGAGGGGAGCATCACACACTGGGATATGTTGTCAGGGGCTAGGGGAGGGACAGCGGTGGGTGGGAAGGTTGGGGAGTGATAACATGGGGAGATATGCCAGATCTAGGTGACGGGGGGATGGAGGCAGCAAACCACCTTGCCATGTATGCACCTGTGCAACAGTCCTGCATGATCTGCACATGTACCCCAGAACCTAAAGTACAATTAAAAAAAAAAAAAGAATGTGCATACACTTTTCTTCAAAAAGTGATAATAATAAAAGTCATTTATTTCCATCTGATAATGTACATTCCTGCTCTTTGCTTTCCCCTCAAAGTACCTCCATTTGGAAAACCTTATGAGAGAGCAAACTTTTTGTAATAGGCTTTTCTTTTTCCTGTATGTCAAAAATCTGGAAAGTGGGATATGATAAAAAGATCCCCAGTCTAGAAAAAGAAATAAATACTTAGAAAATTCATTAAAAAAAAAAACCTTTCTTTCTTGGTTAAAATGTAAACAATCCAAAGGCTAAGCTAGTATTTGTCATAGTAACTTTAAGTCATAAATATTGCATGGACTTTGATTGAGATTCATTTAACAAGAAACCAATAATTTGTGAGTATTATGTTCACATTTCTTTTACGACTTTTGAAGTTCTACATTGTTAACTAATTAAAGTTAGTATCTACATGAACCCAAAAAGTTAGTTCTATACAATCTATTTTACTTTTTACTAAAGACATTTTCACTATTCAATAGTAGGAAAGATATTTTTTCCAAAGTATGAAAACTATAAAATCAAAGTTAATAATTTCAAAAGCTAACTTTTCTAAATCCATCACTTGTAATAACATTGTAGAAAGTTGCCTATTATATTTTGTTTTGTACTACTAGGACTATCATCTCAACAGTCTGAATGCCTAAGACTTAAGCAAATCTTCAAACCACCCTGAACAAAATCATCTGGAAGAAAGTTAGAAACACAGATTCCTGGGCCCCACTCCACATCCAAAGATTCAGCTCCTCCAGGGATGAGCCAGAAATCTGTATTTTAAAATCTCTCCAAAATGACTCTGATGATTAGCTCTGTGTAAGTTATATCATATGGATCAGATTTTTTTTTTTTTTGCAAAAATCCTTAACACAAAAGGTTTTGGGATATGAATTATACTTGTATCCCAAATACTTGAAGCTGTCTATCCAATGGGGCTGATCAGTATTAAGTTAAAAATTCATGTGTTTCTCTGACCCAGCAATACTACTTATGAGAATTTATCTTATATGTTTACCCAAATATGTGCTTACCTTGATTACAAATAACCAGAACCCACCCAAAGATACATCTGTTGGGAACTGGCTGAATAAAAGATTGTACCACACATACTCTGGAGCCATAAGAAGGAATAAAGAAACAGGATATACATTCTATCATATATATATCCAGGGTATATTGTTAGGTGAGAAACAGAAATGTGCAGTGAGGAATATATGTTATCATTTGTGTAAGAGAGCCAGGACATAAAAACACATCATTGCATTAGCTTCTCTTTGTCTAAAAAGAAGTATAAAGATACACTAGAAACTAATAAATATGGCTTCCTATGGGGTGAGAATCTTAAAGATTTTGGAAAGGTGGACAGGGCATGAGTGAGACATTTTGTGTATATATTATTATTTTTAATTCACACAAAGTGTGTCTACAACATAATTTTTAAAGTATATAAAATACAGACTGAAATCATTTTCATGTTTATCTTATTCTTATAAATTACATGTTTTCTAATCTTGAGGTAATGAGAATGTATAAGCTTAATTTGTTCTTCACAAGGCATCCATACCATAAAATAAAATAATTCTAATGAGAAATCCTTCAAGAAAGACATAAAATAAGCGCAATAAGTTAGGAGATGTCAAGCCAGGCAGTGTAACAGTCTGCCATCAGTCTTGGTATAAAAGCTAAGTGCTTTCTAAATGTCCTGAAATGACTTGTTTTATTCACCAGCATATATTCTTTGATTCTTTCTTGCCAGAAGCCTCTTCATTTCAAATCCGATAGTCTGAGGGAGAATATGGCAGCCTCAGAACAACTAAGGCATCTTTCTAATGCAAAGTGAAGAACAGAAGAAATCTGTCTGAAACCCCAAATTCTGGGGGAATTCTGGAAGTGGGTGGATAATAGTTACCAACTTTGACACACAGCCAGAACACCTGGGAAGGCACACCCAGATCATCTTTCATTCGTTTCTTTCTCTTTGAGGGTTATCTTAAGGGTACATGTGTATGCATACGTACACTTGTGTGTCTGTGTGTGTATGTTAATAGTGCTATGAAAATCTGGTTAATATCTGTGGTTAGAGCTATTCTTCCATGGAGTTTTGATACAAGTGAGGTAGTATAGACTCTCATACTAAGATATTTCTTAAATAGGACTTTACTCTTACCTAACAAGCCAAAAGAATATTTCTGAGTGTTAGGCATATGGGGATTTCCAGTTATCCACTGGACCTTCAGGAACAACACCATGCTGAAGCTTGTAGAAGGGGAAGGCAAGTATCCTTAGGCTTCCACCTATGCTAATTTTCCCAAAATACCATCTGCACCCCCAGTAAGCACGTCTCTCTTGCCGCAGGGTTTGGATTCTTTTCCCAAAATAAAAAGACACCCAACCCATTCATAGACCTTTTAGTCATTTCATTCCCAAAGAGATGATTCATCAGTATAAAATTAGGCAGACATATAGAAAAAAATACTGTTGCAAATATACAAATGTTCATATGTGTCATTTTGAGAACCATACTGGCAATGAACCACTTTTGAATGGCATCGTTACATGCCCTTCTCGTCCTCTGCTGAGCTCTTTGCAGTCGTCAACTTTATAATTCTGGGTTCCTGGAGGAATAGCTGAAATCTATAAGTAGGGCTATGGGTGAATGTGTGATACTGTCACCTTGGCACTGGAACCAAATTTCAATCGATGTGACAAAGTCATGATTTTGCACAGCTGTCATCTCAACTTAAAATCCAGTGCAATGATTTGTCCTGACTGGACTCTGGAAGATCTAAATAGAGTCTCACTGAAGTTCTGTTCACTCAGCTTTAAAGTCCTTTCTCACCTAAGTCCATGGGGTTTAGATGTTCATATCACGGCAACACACATGAAAGTAATTTATATCTAATCATTTTATCCATGCGTAATGTATATTATGCCATGTGATATTAGTAATTTTAACAACAATAACAACAACAGTAACAAAAACAATCAACCTCAGAGGATTCCACCCTAGAAAAAGCCTTTAGTGCATTTAGTCCAAATTTATTCTTTCATAGAAGAGGAAATTGCCATCCAAGAGATGGTGAAATTTGCTGGATTCACTCTTCTAGTTAATGACAGAGAAGTGTTGTCTAGATCACAGGCCTCCTACTTCTCAACCCAGCATTCTTTCTTCCATCTCCTATCACTATTTCATCACCATTGAGAAACATTCTAATTCCAGGAATTTTTAAAAGTCTGTATGTATTGGCATGGAAACTTTTAAAAATTCAATCTCTCAGTGACCTTGTTTTAGTTTAAAAAACTGTATGTTTGATTAGTTTTCCTATGATAGGCACTAATTTATTAGCACTTACACAAACACCTTTGAAAACATCTTGGTATTACACCACACTGTAGCTGTCTGGAAATTTCTTGAAAACAGAAAATACAAATTAGGAAGGAAAATGTCAAAGTATAATTGTGCTGGACTCCTAGGCCATGGAGATTAAGGGCTATTTTGTTTTGTTTTTGTTTTATGCTGTTCTTACTGGTGCCTTCTGTTTCTTCTAACTTCTGGCTCTTGATACTTTAGAAACTAAGTCACACATTGTCCTGTGTTATGTTCCTAGGGAGAAACAAGAGCTATAGAGAAGTCTTTTCCCATTGCTTATTCAGTCCAAGTCATTTCTAGTTTGATTTTAACTGGGCATATGGTAGACATTAAAAACTTGTTGAAATGTTCTTCTTTTGTTAGCATGCTCTAAATCAGAGGGAGTCCAACCACTAACCTTCTCAGATGTGTCCCTTGCTATGGATTCTACACAGATGACAGATCTGACAATTAGTTTCAGCATGTCTCATTTTAGAGATTTTAAAAGACACAAATAGCATGTTTATTTGCTCGTAGTTTTATTTTTGAGATGAGAAGAGGGCTTTTCTTTTTTTCAAATTATATGCGAGCCTAAAACATACCCAGGTAAATTTTAAGAAGCTGGATTCCCTTGATGAATCAGAATGTGTTAGATTATTTGTGTCCTCCCATAATCTGCTTAGATGGACAACCATTCCTTGTCAAACATAGTCACAGATCTTCTTTTTCTAAAATCAAAGGTATAGGATATTATATGAAGGTAAAATAATACAGCCTCTGTGTTTCATAAATGCCCAGCAACTGTTTGTGTCATGAAACTTTTTTCTTTTACTTTTTTTTTTTTTTTTTTTTAGATGAATCTTGCTCTGTCACCCAAACTGGAGTGCAGTGGCATGATCTTGGCTCACTGCTACCTCTGCCTACAAGGTTCAAGCCTCAGCCTCCCATGTACCTGGGACTATAGGCACCCGCCAGCATATCCAGCTAATTTTTGTATTTTTTGCAGAGACAAGGTTTTGCCATGTTGGCCAGACTAGTCTCAAACTCTTGACCTTAACTGATCAGCCTGCCTCAGCCTCCCAAAGTGCTGAAATTGCCAGCGTGAGCCGTTGCTCCCGGGCCATGCCACCAAACAATTGAAAACTTTACTTTTTTTCCTATGTCTGTGTCTTCTCATGACTCTACAGTGTAGCAGTGGAGGAGCGGAGAAGGATGAAGAGCTCTGGGTGATTCTACATGTCTGGGTTCCAATATTTACTCTGTTGTCTGTTAACTGGACCATATTCTTTTTTTTTTATTGCGTTTTAGGTTTTGGGGTACATGTGAAGAACGTGCAAGATTGTTGTATAGGTACACACATGACAGTGTGATTTGCCGCCTTCCTCCACATCACCTATATCTGGCATTTCTCCCTATGGTATCTCTCCCCAACTCCCCACCCACCGCTGTCCCTCCTCTATTTCTCCCTGACAGACCGCAGTGTGTGATGCTCCCCTCCCTGTGTCCATGTGTTCTCATTGTTCAACACCCACCTGTGAGTGAGAACATGCAGTGTTTGATTTTCTGCTTTTGTGTCAGTTTGCTGAGAATGATGGTTTCCAGGTTCATCCGTGTCCCTACAAAGGACACGAACTCATCGTTTTTGATGGCTGCACAGTGTTCCATGGTGTATATGTGCCACATTTTCCCTGTCCAGTCTATCATTGATGGGCAT
>CAUYLG010010431.1:0-19962 GCA_963573385.1 Cacajao melanocephalus | reverse complement strand
CCAAACAGGCTGAAGACCCCACAAGGGAGCCCACTCAGCAGGAGAATATGGTTCTTCACCTCCCGTCCCAAGATTCGCCCCTCACTTCCAACCAGCGACCCCACATCCCAGCCGCCCCCATCCAGACCCCTAAACACCCCATCCCCAAACCTCTCAGGGAGGCGGATCTAGGGTGTCCTCCCCTCTCCCCCTATTAAACTGTTTCTGCTGCAGCCCTCGGCGTCTGGGTGCGGTGACTCGGGCCGCGAACCTGTGCTGGTTACAACCGCACAATCTGGGGAGACGCGCAGCTGTGGGTGCGGAGCTGCCCAAGAGAGGGCGCCGGGACCTCAGTGGCCGCGCAGGGACAGGACAGGACACCGGGGTCCCAGCTGCCAGCCCGCCCCATCATGCGGCCGAGGGGACCGAGGGCCGCGCTGGGCTAAGGGGACTCGGGTTTGCAGACCCCGGAGTCGCCCAGGTCGAGGCCCGGGTCCTGTCACGGTCGGTTCCGGCCGGTTCTAACCAGCCCCTTCTTTGCTTCGGGACCCCAGGCCCCGCATACTCACCATTTCCTAGCTTCCAGGTGTCCGGGTGTCCTCCCTACAAGCCAATGTCCAGTGTGGGTCCCGGCACGACAGACGCTGATACAGACCTTCCAGGGCGTCTCTCTCTCAGCGGCAGAGCCAGGACTCAGAGCGCAGGGGCGTGGTGAAGACTCCGCGGGCTCTTTGAACGTCGCACCCTCCTCCCTGCAGCGCACCTGATTGACAGTTCTCACAACCCCGCCCCTCGGCCATGATTGGATAGCGCTCCAGATCCCGCCCCCTGGCGACTGATTGACAAAAGAAGCGATCTTACAGTGCTGAGTGGAGCCGGATGAACAGGTTCCAGACACTGCCCTTGGCAAGGCGGGCTTCCTCCCAACGCCGCGACCCTACCCCTCCCGAAGTGACGTTTGCATTTTAGCATTTCCTGGTTGTACTCAGTGAGCTCTTCCTGCTTTTTTCTCCTGGACAGGGACTCACAAGTGGGTGCAGGGAATTTCAGGCTCCCTGTCCAGTGGAGCCATCCCCTGGCCTTGGAGCAGGAGGGAAACCCAGGGCACACAGGCCACCCTGCGGCAGGAGAGAGGGACTGATGTCCTCCAGGGATCAGGAGTTTGGGATGAGGCTGCTGGCGACATGGCCAAGCCTTTCCCTCACCTTATCTCTCAATCTACTCATTTTCAGCCCAGAAGATAAAAACACGACAGCAAAATAAAATTGTTAAGTATGTGGAAAAACTGGAATTATATGGCAACAATGTTTCATAAAGAATCAAAAGAGAACCCGGGAGGCGGAGGTTGCAGTGAGCCAAGATCGCGCCACTGCCTGGGCGACGGAGCGAGACTCCGTGTCAAAAAAAAAAAGAGAAGAAAAGCAAAATCTTGACCTAGCTCAGAGAAGCAGCCTGCTGCACTCACAGTTCACAAGCAGACACCATTCAGTAGGTCAAACATATTCCCAAGCTGGGAAGCCAAACAATAATTCATAGAATTGAGTCCTGGGATGGATTAGAAAGTGGTGATAAGGAAAGGACACTTAAGGATATAACTCTGAGATCTCAAAATACCTCTCCCCTCTGTACTGCATGGAAATGTTCCCTCCTTATGCCATTAAACGTTAAAAAACGTTCCAATCAAAAGCCAAGACAATAGACTTTGATTTTGAAAACATTCGCCTTTCGCTATATGTTTATGAAGTCAGAATACTAGACTTAAAAGCGTTAGGGCCAGGCGCGGTGGCTCACGCTTGCAATCCCAGCACTTTGGGAGGTCAAGGCAGGCGGATCACCTGAAGTCGGGAGTTCGGTTCGAGACCAGCCTGACAAACATGGTGAAACCCCTTTTCTACCAAAATTACAAAATTAGCCGGGCGTGGTGGCACATGCCTGTAATCCCAGCTACTGGGGAGGCTGAGGCAGGAGAATGGCTTGAAGCCGGGATCATGCCATTGCACTCCAGTCAACAAGAGCAAAACTCCCTCTCAAAAAACAAACAAAGCGTTATGAACTAGAAGCTGGTACCCATGGCTAAATACAAAGGAGGTGAACATGAGATGTCAATAGATGAAATGAAATCTTCAATCAACTTCTAGAAAACATAGCATTTTCTGTTTAGAAAATGAATGAAAAAACTGATGTCTGAGTATAACTAATGCATAAACGATACTGTTCCCTTAAAAAAAAAAAAGCACGTGCTCTCTCTCTCTCTCACACATACACACACACACACACACACACACACACCATTATCCCAGAAACTGTTCCCTGAAGAATAAACTACTATTCTATGAGATGCTCCACCCCTTACTTCTCATATTAGCTGCTCCTGGAACAATGTTCTATTTATTCGTTTCCACACATGTTAAAAGAGGGGACAATGTATCAAACTAATTTATTGTCAGGAGATTATGTACAGATTTTATACATTTTCTTTTTCTTCTTCTTTTTTTTTTTAAAGATGGGGTTTCACCATGATGGCCAGGCTGGTCTTGAACTCTTGACCTCAGGTGATCCACCCACCTCGGCCTCCCAAAGTGCTAGGACTACAGGCATGAGCCACCGTGCCCGGTGGCCCAGATTTTATACATTTTTACAAATGGCAGCAAGTAAGTAGTTGATTTCCTCAGAGTCAGCTCTATGGCAACACCATGGTTTTCTAAATTAGGATGTTTATTTCTGAGTTTTTTAAAAGAAAACAAAACACAGGCCGGGTGTGGTGGCTCACGCCTGTAATCCCAGCATTTTGGAAGGCCGAGGCCAGCAGATCAAAAGGTCAGGAGTTCAAGACCAGTTGGCCAACATAGTGAAACCCGTCTCAATACAAAAAATTAGCCGGGTGTGGTGGTATGCACCTGTAATCCCAGCTACTTGAGAGGCTGAGGTAGGAGAATAGTGTGAACCCAGGAGGCGGAGGTTGCCGTGAGCCATGATTGCGCCATTGCACTGCAGCCTGGGTGACAGTGCGAGACTCTGTCTTAAAAAAAACTGCCAAGTGGGCAATTTATAAAGAATATAAATTTTTTTTCTCATAGCTCTGGGTGCTGGGAATTCCAACATAAAGGTGCCGACACCTGGGGAGCGCCATCTTACTGCATCTTCTGGAGGAAAGGAACACTGGATCCTTGTAGAGTAGAAGACGGAAGGGCAAGAAAGGGCAAACCCCATCCATCAAACCCTTTATAGTGAGATTAGTCTATTCATGAGGGCTCTGCCAAAAGACCAAAAGGCCCCACCTCCCAAAATGGTTGTGCTGGGGATTAAGCTCTAACCTGTGAATTTTGAGGGGAATCAAACATTCAAATGATAGCAAAGGGGATTATTTCTGGACTTTCAATTCTGTCATGTTGATTTATTTCTGACATCTTCCTGGTAAGTCTGGCTACTCTACTACCTTGACCTGATGATGGAGAGCACCAACCCATTACACATAACTGTCATGCACAGATAGAAATGGTCCTAAAGCCGTGGGAAGATCTCATAGACACCTCTTTGGATGACCTAGACTTACTACCATTTTGAGAAGGCTTCTCTTAACACAATTGTAGGGAAAACATAGTAACTGGTTTGGTCATAATTTCTCCACATGAAACAATTGAGGCATATTCTGCCTGAGCCTCTAGCTCATAGCTCTTACTAGATCTTGCATGCTCTTACTAGATCTTGGCAAAGGGGAAACTGCCACCTTTGACACTGATTCCAGTATGCTTTTGGAGTCTCTTTTTTGCCATTGGCACAATCTAAAAATCCTTTGGATTTACAACTTGTTCTGGTACACCCATTGCCAATGAACATATGTAACTGGGGCACTATTAGAGGCTGTTCACTCTCTGCTAAAATGGCTGTTGTTCACCTTCTAGCCCACACCAAGGAGACTTCTACTGCATCTCTGGGGCTTAAAAGACTGCTGGCCAGGCACAGTGGCTCATGCCTGTAATCCCAGCACTTTGGGAGGCCAAGGCGGGCAGATCACCTGAGGTCAGGAGTTTGAGACCAGCCTGGCCAACACGGAGAAACCCTGTCTCTACTGAAAAGACAAAATTAGCCCGGCATGGTGGCTCACGCCTATAATCCCAGCTACTCAGTAGGCTGAGGCAGGAGACACTTGAACCCAGGAGGCAGAGGTTGCAGTGAATTGAGATGGCACCATTGCACATCAGCCTGGGCAACAGGAGGAAAACTCCATCTCAAAAACAAAAAAAAAAAAGAAAGAAAGAAAGAAGAAGAAAAGGCCGAGTGCAGTCACTCGCGCCTGTAATCCCAGCACTTTGGGAGGCTGAGGCAGGCAGATCAACTGAGGTCAGGAGTTCGAAACCAGCCTGGCCAACATGGTGAAGTCCTGTCTCTACTAAAAATGGAAAAATTAACCAGTGTGGTGGCAGGCGCTTGTAATCCCAGCTCCTCAGGAGGCTGAGGCAGGAGAACGGCTGGAACCCGGGAGGCAGAGGTTGCAGTGAGCCAAGATACCGCCACTGCACTCCAGCCTGGGGGACAAGAGCAAGACTTCATCTCAAAAAAAAAAAAAAGACTGCTAAACAGGAAGCCAAAAATGGCACCCTGTTTCCGCTCAATTTACAAACCTGCCTTTATCCTTGACTTATATTATCAAGTAAAAGCTCAATAATCGGAAAAAAACCAATAGGTACAAAGGACAGACAACTATTGGACAGATTATACGTTAGGCCAATCACACTGTAGCTTCTTTCTTTTGATCTTTTGCCTTGTGCTAATTCTTCCACTGGATTGGACATAGATGCAGATGATGGCTACTTAATAATCTAAAAGGTAACTGGTTCTGTCTGACTCGGCATGCACAAAATTTCTGACCTAATTATTTCCTAGTGTGCTACTTGTAAATCTCACCCAATTGCTGAATGAAAACAACATACCTCAGAGAATCCTCCAAAGTCCATGCTGGCCCTCACAGTATTCCAAATGGATTAGTTCCTCTCTAGCTTAAGGCCATTCCCATTGTTTGGTGATTGTCTGCATGTTTAATGGTTGGGCTCAATGCTGTACAGCTACACATGCTCATGTATGAATGGTGAAGTAATGAATAATGGAAATTATTTCTCATTTTGGTATTCCTCTGTGGGCTGAATCAGACCATTGAAGTAATTGTATAGCTGATATGAAACACATTCTTGGCCGGGCATGGTGGCTCATGCCTGTAATCCCAGCACCTTGGGAGGCAGGGTGGGTGAATCATGAGGTCAGGAGTTCAAGACCAGCCTGGTCAACATGGCGAAACCCCATCTCTACTAAAAAAATACACAAATTAACCAGGCATGGTGGCGCATGCCTGTAATCGCAACTACTCTGGAGGCTGAGGCAAGAAAATCACTTCAACCCAAGAGATAGAAGTTGTAGTGAGCTGAGATGGCGCCATTGCACTCCAGCCTGGGCAAAAAGACCAAACTCCATCTCAAAAAAAAAAAGAAGTTGTTCAAATAAGATATAGAAATGGCAAGTACGCACATGAAATGATGCTCACCATCATTGGTTGTTAGGGAAATGCAAATGAAAATCGCAGTGAAATTCCAATCCACACCCATTGGCATGGCAATCACACAACCAATTTGGGAGTGGATGGAAGAAATGGCAACCCTTGTGCATTGCTGGGGAGAATGTTAAATACTGCAGCCACTGTGAAACAGTATAACTATTCCTGAAAAAGGTGAACTTAGAATTACTCTGTGACCCAGCCATTAAACTCCTAAGTATACATCCAGAGAAATAGAAATCAGAAACACATACAGACACATATACCCCAATTTCATGGCAGCCTTATTCACAATAACCAAAATAGTATTGTGGAAATAACCCCCATGTTCATCAACATATGAGTGAATAAACAAAGTGTGGTTTATCCATAAAATAGAATACTCAGGCACAAAAAACTGAATTACTGGTACATTCTGCTACACGAAGAACCCTGAAAAAATTTTGCCAAGTGAAATAAGTCAGACATAGAGGGACAAATATTGTAGGGTTTTACTTATGAAGTACCTAGAACAGTCAAATTCATGGAGCAAGCAAGTAGAAGAGAGATTATCTTCTCTCTTCTAGGATAAGGTGGAATGAGGAGTTGTTTTATTTACTGGGTAATGAGTTTCTGTGTGGAGTGATAAAATGTTCTGGAGATAGCTGTAGTAGTCACACTACATTACAAATGTATTTAATGCTACAGAATTGCACACTTAAAAATGATTTCGCCAGATGTGGTGGCTCACACCTATAATCCCAGCACGTTAGGAGGCTGAGGCAGGCGGATCACAAGGTCAAGAGATCGAGACCATCCTGGCCAACACGGTAAAACCCTGTCTCTACTAAAAATACAAAAATTAGCCAGTATTGATGGCGTGCACCTGTAATCCCAGCTACTCAGGAGGCTGAGGCAGGAGAATCGTTTGAACTCAGGAGGCAGAGGCTGCAGTGAGCTGAGATTGCACCACTGCACTTTAGCCTGGCAACAGAACAGAACTGTCTCAAAAAAAAAAAAAAAGAAAAGAAAAGAAAAAGAAAAATGATTTCAATGGCAAATTTTGTGTTAGTATGTGTTACTTCAACACAACTTATAGATGAAAGACAAGACACAATTCCAGTTGCTAGAGATGAATGTAACAGTATCTGGGATAAAAAGTTATACTGGATGGGGCTGTGCATGCATGCATCTTGCCACCTCAGACTCCACCTGTAGCTACTCTGGAGTCTCAGGTGGCAAGATCGCTTGAGCCTAGGAATTAAAATTCAACTGTGGCAACATAGCCAGACCCCACCTCTAAAAAGAATAATGTAATAATACACTGGATGGAGCCAGACATGGTGGCTCATGCCTATAATTCCAGCTACTCGGGAGGATGATGTGGGAGGATCCCTTCAGGTCAGGAGTTCAAGACCTGCCTGGGTAACGTAGTGAGATCTTGCCTCTAAATAAATTTTAAAACTTAGTGCAGGGTGGTGCTACATGCCTGTTGTCCCAGCAACTTGAAGGCTGCAATGCGAGGATCACCTGATCCCAGGAATTTAATGCTTCAGTGAGCCATGATGATACGATTGCATACCACCCTGGGTGTTTGAGCATTACAATTACTAAAAAAAAAAAAAAAAAAAAAAAGAGAGAGAGAATAGCAGTAGAAAGTGTTAAAAGTGAAATATCCACCAAAAAAACGACCAAAAAAATATGAACAGAACATCAATGAGCTGTGTAGTAGTGACTACACAGGTACAAGTCACCTGTATTTTAGGTTAAAAAAATGATCAGAGGCCAGATGCAGTGGCTCACACTTGTAATTCCAGCACTCTGGGAGGCCAAGGCGGGCAGATCACCTGAGGTTAAAAGTTCAAGACCAGCCTGGCCAACATGGCGAAACCCCATCTCTACAAATAAATACAAAAATTAGCCAGGTGTGGTGGTGCATGCCAGCTACTCCAGAGGCTGAGGCACGAGAATCTCTTCAACCTGGGATGTGGAGTTGCCAGTGAGCTGAGATTGTACCACTGCACTCCAGCCTGGGGAACAGAATGACACCCTGTCTCCCTCTTTTTTTTTTTCTTTCTTTTTTTAAATCCCCAAGTTGGCCACTCCTGGAGACCCTGTCTCAAAAATATATATATATATATGCTCAGTAAATGAGCAAATTAAAAAAAGAAAAATCAGCCACACATTTTCCAAATTAGATGAAAACTATAAACCTTGAAATACAAGAAGCTCCACAAACCACAAGTACAATATGTATAAAAAAAATCTACACCAAGACACACCATCATCAAACTTCTGAAAGCCAGGATAATGAAAAAGAAATTTTTTTTTGAGACGGAATCTTGCTCTGTTGCCCAGGCTAGAGTGCAATGGTGCAATCTCCACTCACCACAACCTCCACCTCCTGGGTTCAAGTGATTCTCTTGCCTCAGCTTCCTGTGTAGCTGGGATTACAGGCATATGCCACCATGCCCAGCTAATTTTTTGTATTTTTAGTAGAGACGGCATTTCACCATGTTGGCCAGACTGGTCTTGAACTCCTGACCTTGTGATCTGCCTGCCTAAGCCTCCCAAAGTGCTGGGAAGAAAATATGAGCTGACACCACGTGTGCCACCACACCCAACTGATAATGAAAAAAATTTGAAACAACTGGAGAAAAAAGACACCGTAACTACAGAGACCCAA
Organism: Cacajao melanocephalus; assembly: GCA_963573385.1. Lineage (NCBI taxonomy): Eukaryota > Metazoa > Chordata > Mammalia > Primates > Pitheciidae > Cacajao > Cacajao melanocephalus. The sequence goes on along the minus strand of CAUYLG010010431.1, from coordinate 11,773 downwards.
AAATTGATTACATACTTGTTATCAGAAACAATGCAAACCAGAAGACAATGGAGAAAAATGTTAAAGAAACTAAAAAAATAAATATGCCAATCAAGAATTCTATATTCAGCAAATATCTTTCCAAATAATGGGAAAATAAATACTTTATTCAGTCATGCTAAAAGTGTTTGTAATCAGCATACTTGCTGATTGTCAACTGAATTCCTGGGGCAGAAGAAAAATGTTACCAAACGGAAATCTGTGAAGAATGAAAAGCACCAGAAAGGCTAACTACTTGAGTAAATATAAAGGAGTTTTTACTATTGCCTATTTTTAAAAGAAAAGATCACTGCATCTGTTAAAAAAATTTTTTAAAAAGTTGGGTATGAAAAGACAAGACAAAAAAATAGTAATTTATTATGGTGTTATACAATTAATGTGGAAAGGATCTGCAATAGGCAAACAAATAGCCAAACAATTCTAAGCACAACAAACAAACAAACAAAAATTGGATGACTTAACAAAGCTGAATCAAGATAATGTGGCTTTGGCACAAAGACAAATGAATACATTGATGGAATAGAATAATCGTATCAGAAATATACTCCTACATGTGATCCAGTGGTTTAGGATAAAGATCCAATATAATACTGTAGAGTCACACTATGAATTATGAATCTATTTAAAAATAAGAGCTATGTGTGTATGTGTATGAAATGTTCAATGAAAATAGCAAGGTGTATAGTAACATGTGTGCAATGATCCCATCCTATGTCTATTCTAGCAGCACTAAGAAGTGATCTCACAGATGGGTTGTTTCAGTGGTTACACCTGGCAGTTGCAAGAGTAACACTGTCCCCTAGGTAACATCTTATCATTTATTTAGAATATGTTTCAATGTAAGCTATTCTCATGAATACGCTAATGAAATAGCGCTCCAAGGCCCCCAGTGACCAGGCACTTGCCCAACTCTACAGTTAACCTGCATTCAGTGTCAGTGACCTATGACACAGTTGACCACTGTTCCCATCTTGAAATACCTTCTCCTGCAAACTACCAGGAGAGGACACCCACCTATTCTTCCTCCCACCTCACTGGCCTGCCCAGTCTTTTGCAGACTCTTCCTATTGCTATGCTCAGAGATGGGCAGCCTCCGATCTCCTCCTGAACCCTCTTCTTTGGATATATTTTGTCCCTCACCCTGAAACCAGGTCACCTCTTCTGGAACCAGGTCTTTAAATGATCTCCATATGCTAAGGACTTTCGAAGTTGCATTCAGAACTTTCTCCCAAGCTCCAGACTCCTAGGTCCAATGGCCTGCTCAACACCTCCCTTGTTTGGCTCAAACTTATCATGGCCAGACACAAACATAACCCTTGACTTCCCCTCCAATAATCTCCCTTGAGCCTTCCTCCTCTGAGTAAGAGGCAGCATTCAGGGGCTCTGGAAAATAAAATTTATCCTTGACTCTCCTACTCCTTCACTACATCAGAAGTCCTATAAAACCTATCCCTGCCTGTTTAACTCTGATTCATTTTTGTTTGTTTTTGGTTTCGTTCTATTTTGTTTTTCTAAAATTATTATTTCATTGTTTTAAATTTTTTATTTTTATTTTTTCTAAGTACATAGTGGTGTATATATTTACGGGTCACATGAGGTGTTTTGAAACAGCCTTGCAATGTGCAATGATCACATCATGGGGAATGGGGTATTTATCCCCTCAAGCATTTATCCTTTAGGTTATAAACAATCCAATTTTATGCTGTTAATTATTTTAAAATGTATAACTATAGGAGGCCGGGGCGGGTAGATCATGAGGTCAAGAGATGAAGATCATCCTGACTAACACGGTGAAACTCCATCTCTCCTTAAAAAATACGAAAATTAGCTGGGCATGGTGGCGCGTGCCTGTAGTCCCAGCTACTCAGGAAGCTGAGGCAGGAGAATCACTTTGAACCTGGGAGCCAGAGGTTGCAGTGAGCTGAGATCATGCCACTGCACTCAAGCCTGGGCGGCAGAGTGAGATTCCGTCTCAAAAAAAAAAATTATATTAAAAATGTAAGATTTTATGTAGACTGCAATTATGGATGATTTATTCACCAAACCACAGTTGACTCTTCAACAACACAGATTTGAACTGTATAGATATCCTTATATACAAATTTTCTTCAGAATCTGCTACTACTGAAACAGCAAGACCAACCGCACCTATTATTCAGCCTACTCAATGTGAAGGCAATAAGGATGACAACATTTGTGATATTCCAGACTGCATATTGTTACAAATGCTTGCTCACAAAGTTGAACCTTTCACTGTATCTAGGAACTGAATTTAGTTAGGGGCCCTACCAACATAATGAAATTGTAAAATGGTTTCCCTTCCTTTTGATTTTCTGATTAACATTTTTCTCTGCCTTAGTTTATTGGAGAAAACAATATGTAATGTATATGACATACAAAGTATGTTTTAATTGAATGTTTATCTTACCAGCAAGGCTTCCAGTCAACAGTAGTCTATTAATAGTTAAGTTGTGGGGGAGAAAAAAGTTATTTGAAGATTTGTGACTGCATTGAGGGCCGGTGCCTCTAATCCCTGCATTGTTCAAGGGTCAAACGTATTCCCCTTATATTCTAAATCTTTGAACAGCATTGATGACCAAGAAACAAATATCTGCAATTGACTAAGTAAAGACATGATGTCACCCTTACCTATACTGTCTAGGTTCCTGATGGTTTCCTGTAGCACATCTCTGTAGAGACTCTTCTATGGTGGACCTAGCAAAGCCCACTCCTCCCAGGTAAAAATTCATAGACACATCCTCACCCTGAAACACTGAGTCCTGAAAGGCCACTGAGTCCTGAAACACCCTACAAGTGCAGAGGAGGAAAGCTAAACTGACAGCACTGGGAATCTGTATTCACTACATAAACGTCACATGATGCTGTGGTGACAAAGCATCTATGCAATGACGTAGTAATCCAATTCTTACCCTCTTTCTAAACTCATTTTCTCCCAGAATGCAATTCTAATGCTAGAATTAAATGTGTTTGGTAAAATAACAGTGAACTAAGAAAATGCCACTCCTTGGTGAGTTAAAGGAGTGACATCTATTGCCTAGATCATCCCTAATATCTATTTGTATAGGGTATCTGTAGTTCCTGATGTAACAAAGTCCTTCTACCTAATGGGCAGAAGAGTTAACATCAGCAGTCTTGACACTGCATATTGCTACAAATGCTTGCTCACAAAGTTGAACCTTTCACTGTTTCTAGGAACCAAATTTAGTTAGGGGCCTCACCAACATAACTGATAATAGAGACTGAGTATCCCTAAACTATGTAAAAAATATGGTATCTGCTACACTCCCATGTTCCCTCTAAGAGTGCAGAATTTTGTGATATGCTTGGCAAAGGGAGCATACTTGATTATTCACTGCTAGGTTTGAATGTTTGTCCCCTCCAAAATGCTACTTAAGACATAATGCTCAATGTGGCACTAATGAAAGGTGAGGCCTTTAAGAGGTGAGTAGGTCTAAAGGGTTCAGACCTCATGAATAAATTAATCCATTCATGAATTAATGGCTTACTGAATTAACGAGTGTGACTTGATGGCCACATTAAAAAACAAAAGGGATCTGAGCTAGCACATTCAGCCCATTCTCCATGTAATACCTTCAGCCACCTAGAAACTCTGCACAGTCCCCATGACCAAGACGGCTCTCACCAGATGAATCTCATTTACCTTAGTACTTGCTAGGCTCCAGAACTATAATAATTAAATATTGTTTTTTGTTTTTTGGCTTTTTTTTTTAGGTGGAGTCTCAATCTGTTGCCCAGGCTGGAGTGCAGTGGCACAATCTTGGCTCACTGCAACCTCTGCCTCCTGAGTTCAAGCGATTCTCCTGTCTCAGCTTCCTGAGTAACTGGGACTACAGGTACATGCCACCACGCTCAGCTAATTTTTGTATTTTTAGTAGAGATGGTTTCATTATGTAGGCCAGGATGGAAGAAATCAATATTGTTTTTTAAATAAATTACTCAGCTTTCAGTATTTTGTTATAAGCAACAGAAGGCATACTAAGACAAACATGAAAAAACCATGCTGAGCACTGGATCTCTTATGAGCTTTTTTCGGTAGATAACATTTTCCATGTTTTGTCACAACTTGTTACTTGAGGGATAAAGTCCATCCAATCTGAATACACTATAGGAGAACATTTGGAAGGTGGCATCTGCTTTTCTCTAGACCAAATTTAGTTAAGTATGGCAAAAGACTAATGAAAGCCATCTCACTATCCCAATGGGAATATTAAGCTTTTTATTGGATAGTAACAAAGGAAAAGAAAGAAGGAAAAAGATCGTACATGTTTTTGGAAAGAACTCAATATCACCTTTCATAAATATCTATGCTAGTCCCTAAATCCCTAAAACAGATGTTTTAGTAGTGAACAAAAATTACACTACCAAATCTAGTAAGAATCACAAATGTCTAAAAGTGAGAAAAATGTTAGAACAGAAACATGAAATCTTGCCTGGAATATATAAAGGATTCAATGGTGCAATATGCAAGACACTATTAATCAAGAGATAAGCAAATAGAAATAGGAAAGTGAACAATGGCAGGAAAGCCCAGCAGAAATTTTTTGTTTTGTTTTGTTTTTGAGATGGAGTTTCACTCTTGTTGCCCAGGCTGGAGCACAATGGTGCAATCTTGGCTCACTGCAACCTCCACCACCCAGGTTCAAACAATTCTCCTGCCTCAGCCTCCCTAGTAGCTGGGATTACAAGCATGTGCCACCACACTTTGCTAATTTTGTATTTTTAATCATGGCTAGAGTGGCTGGGATGCAGGGGACCAAGTCCCTAGATTGCACACAGCAGAAGGACCCTGGGCCTGGACCAGGAAACCATTTTTTCCTCCTCGCCCTCTGAGCCTGTGACAGGAGGGGCAACCATGAAGACCTTTGACATGCCCTGGAGACATTTTCCCCATTTTTTTTGACAATTAACATTTGGTTATTCATGTCACCATAGTTGCCAGTTCCCAATTCATAAGGCTTAAAAAAAAAAAAACAGAGAGAGAGATGGGGTTTTACCACATAGCTCAGGCTGGTCTTGAGCTCCTGAGCTCAAGCAATCCACCCATCTCAGCCTCCCAAAGTGGTGAGATTGCAGGCATGAGCCATAGTGCCTGGCCTCATATGCTTTTATATCTGGTATTCTTCATACAAATATGAAAAGTGGTGAGATTGCAGGCATCAGCCATGGTGCCTGGCCTCATAATGCTTTTATATCTGGTATTATTCATACAAATATGAAGGTGAATGTTTTCAAATTCAAAGTCTAATGTCTCAGTCTTTGATTGGAGCATTTAATTCAAAAACATCTAAACCCTGATGGAAGGAGCATTTCCACACTGTGTTTAGGAGACGGGAGGGCAAATTGAACTCCCAGAGTCAAACTCATTAGTGTCCCTGACTCATCCCCAGGTTCTGATCCACCATAGGGCTCCATTTCAGGAATTATTGTCTGCCTTCCAAGCTTTGGAATATGTGTTGTCTGCTGAAAGGGGTTACTTGTGAACTGTGGCTGCAGCAGGCTGCTTATCTATCTGAGCTAGTTTAAGTTTTTGCCTTATAAAATATTGCCGCTATATAATTCCAGTTTTTCCACACAATTAACAATTTTATTTTGTTGGAGTGTTTTTATCTTCTGCACTGAAAATTAGTAGATTGAGAGAGAAGGTGGTAGGAATGTTTGGCCTATGCAGCCAACAGCCTCATCCAAAACTCCTGATCCCTGGAAGACATCAGGTCCTCTCTACTGCTGCAGTGTGGCCTCAGCTCCCTTCCTGCTCTCAAATCAGGGGACAGCTCCACTTGACAGTGAGTCTGGAATTTCCTGCACAGACTTGTGAGTCCCTGTCCAGGAGGAAGAAGGAGAAAGGCCCTTTTGAGTACAATCAGGACACACTGCCTAAATGCAAATGTCCCCTGGGAGGGGGTCAGGTCACAGCACAGGGAGGAAGCCAGTCCTGTCAAGGCCTCTGTCTGGAACCTGTTTATCAGACTCCACTCCGCAGCCGGAGATCGCTTCTTCCGTTACTTGGTCCCCGGGGGAGGGACCTGGCGCACTATCCAATCAGGGCCGCGGGGCGGGGTCGTGGGAACTGTCAATCAGGCGCACTACCCGGAGGAGGGTGCAAGGTTCAAAGAGCCCGCCGAGTCTTCTCCACGCCCCTGCGCTGGGCTCCGGGTTCCGTCGCTGAGAAACGCCCTGGAACGTCTGTGGCAGCCTTTGTTGCGCTGGGACCTGCACTGACAGCGGGGAGGCAGAGGGAGGAACCTGGACACCGGAAGCCGGGAAATGGTGAGTGTGTGAGGTCCGGTGTCCCGACGCGTGAGAAAAGAGACTGGTTGGAACCGGCCGGAACCGGCTGTGGTGGCACCGGGGCTTCCCCGCCGGCGACACCCAGGCGCAGCTCGGCCCTCAGTTCCCTCGGCCGCTGGGTGGGGCTGGGCTGGCAGCCGGGACCCCGGGCGTCCTGTCCTGTCCCTGCGCGGCGACTGCAGCCCTGGCCCCCGCGCCCTAGCTGGGCAGCTCCGCGCCCGCAGCCCCACGTCTCCCCAGATTGCGCGGCTGTACCCAACACAGGTTCGCGGCCCGAGTCACTGTACCGAGACGCCGAGGGCTGTAGCAGAAACAATAAGGGGAAAGGGGAGGACAACCCAGACCCGCCTCCCTGAGAGATTTGGGGATGGGGTGTTTAGGGGTCTGGACGGGGGCGGCTGGGGTGTGGGGTCGCAGATTAGTGGGCAAGTGAGGGGTGAATCCTGGGACGGGAGGTGATGAAACCGCATTCTCCTGCTGAGTGGGTTCCCTCGTGGGGTCTTCAGCCTGCTTCGCGCCAACCTTTCCGCTGGAATTCAGATCTGAGAAAGAACTCAGGCGACTCTTGAGCAACTGTCAGAGATCTTATGAAGCCGGCGATCAGCGTCTGCTGTGACCTGACACTCAAGGAGGCGGCCCCAGTGAGGTAGCGGGGCTGAGGGCACCTGGTTAATATCAGCTGCAATCTCGCCTCCCGCCTGGCTCTCAGTTCCTGTGAACCCAGTGAGGAGGCTGCACGGTGACGACGGTAGGGTCACCAGGCAGAATCCAGACTCGTGTGTGGGGTTTGTGGGTGGGAGGAGCTGTGGTCTGTGTGGTCCCTTGTCCCTTCTTTCTTCCGAAAGGCGATCGGTTCCCCTCCAAGTCTTCCAAAGATGTGAGAGCAGGGTCTCAAATCTATCACTGTGTTCTCTCATTCTAACTCCTCCTAGGGCCGACAGTAAATCCCTTGCCTTCCAGAGCCTTCCTCAGGCTTTCTCTCCTCAATTCACAGCAACTTTATGAACTATTTGTCCCCTAGTTTGCATTTCAAACAGAGACTAGTATTTTAGTTTTCATTTTGTTTATACATAGCAATATGTGGCTCTTTATAAAAGGTTTTGTGTTTGTGAACATTTCACATGTGAGGAAGCAGAGAAAAACCACCTGACACTTTGCTGTAAAAAAAAAATGAAATTAATAAATAAAACTTTTGTGACTGTCCTCCTTTCATCATCCCTAGACAGAGATTCCTTTTGAGAATGTTTTTAGATTAAGGTTGTTCCTCTTTGGAAACATTACAGGGTGATGAGTCCTCAGCCTATCCTCTGTGGCTTCCTGGTCCTGGGTTTCAGAACAGCCTGGGGCTACCCTAGGATGCCCATAGCTGCCAAGTCTCTTGTGTCAAGTGAATATCAGTCCCTGTGTCACTCCTCCCAGAGGACGGCCTGAGGTGGAGATGATGGGACCTTGTAGGGAAGCAGCATGATGCTCTGTGGTGGGAGGAGTCTCCTGGTATACTCTTCCTCAAGAAGCTACTTCCTTAGGACACTCAGCTTTTCTTCCCCCATCCCTTCCTTGGGGATATATGGCTGGTCAGCCAATTGGATGGTGGTATTAACGGGACAAGACTGAAATGATTCTTCCCTTCTAATGCTCTCAGATTAATGAAGGGAGAAAACTATTCTTAAGGACAGGAAAACCAGCCCCATTGAGGTGGTACAAGAATCTGAAAAGCAAACGATGTAGTGTTTCCTAGGATCGTGGTTACTGAGCACTTCAGTGAACAGCATGGGGATGGGGGATGTTCCAGGTGACAGGAGGACCTCACTTGACACACTCTGCACCCATAGGGAAGTGGTGAAAGGAGATGATGATATAAGGAATGCATATGGATCAACCAAATTGGAGAACTGGGAGAAAATAGAGAACTCGCGATAAAACCCCTTTTTGGTATGAAAAACATAAAACCACATTCAAAATGGAAGCTGAGATAGCAAACTGAATAAAAATTAATGAAAACTGGAAAGTCTATAGTTGATCATTGTATATGGAAATGCTAGGCAGAAGATGGATTATTCTCCTGTAGATAACCATTTGTCCCTATCATTTTTGTTGAAGTGTCTCTCATTTGTATCACTGCCTGGCAATACCTGCAGTGTCATAGGTTCTTATACCTTTCTTTTTTCTTTTTGAAATTAAAGCTATCCAAATGGTTCTTGTACCTTAAGTAGATGCTCTTGTTCCGGAATTTGCTGTTTTCCATTGGTTTATGCATCCATCAGTCTGCTAATATCATACTCTCCTGATTATTATAGTCTTCAAAGGCTTGGCATGTGGTAGAGAAAGACCCTTCCTAACTTAGTCACTTTGGGCTGCTATAACAAATTACTATAGACTGAATGCCTTGCACAACAGATACTAATTTCTCAAAGGTGTAAAGGCTGGGAATCCACTTTCAAGCAGATCTCTTGTCTAGTAAGGGCCTCTTTCTTGATTTGCAGATGGCAGTCTTCCCCTTATGCCTTCACATGGTGGAGGTATGTCTGTAATGCCTGTTTAGTTTTGGTATTAAGGCAGTTGTGTTAGTCCATTTTCACACCACTATAAAGAGCTGCCAGAAAAGACGTTTAATTGACTCACAATTTCACATGGCTGGGGAGGCCTCAGGAAACTTACAATTATGGCAGAAGGGGAAGCAGACTCTTCTTACATGGTGGCAGGCAAGAGAGCATGTGAAGGAAGAACTGTCAAACACTTCTAAAACCATCAGATTTCATGAGAACCCACTATTACACGAACAGCATGGGGGAAACTGCCCCCATGATCCAATCACCTCCCACAATACATAGGGATTATGTATCCCCTTGATACACAGGGATTATGGGGATTACAATTCAAGATTAGATTTGGGTGGGGACACAGAGCCAAACCGTATTATCAATGTTGGCCTTACAACATGAATTAGAAAGTATTCCCTCCAGGTGAAGGTCACCCATACTAGTGCAGTAATAAAAAAAAAAAAGAAAGAAAAGAAAAGAAAGTATTCCCTCTGCTTCTATTTTCTGAAAGAGATTATAGAGAATTGGTGTCATTTTTTCCATAAGTATTTTCCAGAATTCAGCAGTAAAACCATGCTAGCCTGTTCATTTTTCTTAGGACTTTTTGTTTGTTTGTTTGTTTGTTTGTTTAGTTGGTTGCTTGAAATGGAGTTTTGCTTTGTTGCCCAGGCTGAAGTGCAGTGGCATGATCTCACTGCACCTTCTGCCTCCTGGGCTGAAGCGATCCTCCCACCTCAGTCTTCTGAGTAGCTGGAACTGCAGGCACGTGCCATGACACCCAGCTAATTGTTGTGTTTTCTGTAAAGATGGGGTTTCACGATGTTGCCCAGGCTGGTCTTGAACTCCTGGGCTCAAGCATTCTGCCAATCTTCGCCTCCCAAAGTGCAGGGATTATACATGTGAGCTACCACACCTAGCCTACCAGTGCACCCAGGCTGGCTTGAGAGTTTTATTATTTATTGATTTAATTTCTTCAATAGTTATAGGCCTTTTCATATTAATTAGTTCTCCTTTCATGAGTTTTGGTAGCTTGTGTGATTCAAGGAATTGGTCCATTCCATGTATTTATCAACTATGTGGGCATGCAGTTGTTCCTAATACTCCTTTGAGGTCCTTTAATATACACGAGGTTAGTAATAATAACCCCCCTTTCTTCTGAGTTAGCTTGGGTGTGGGCTTATTCATTTTATCGATCTTTTGAAGGAAACAGCTTTTGGTTTATTGGTGTTTTCTACTGATTTCTTGCTGCTATTTCATTAATACCTTCTCTCATGGTTATTTTCCTCTGCTTGATTTACATGTATCTTGCTATTCTTTCTTTAGTTTCCTAAAGTGGATGGTTTTTAAGCATTGGTTTTATATCTTTACTTTCTAGAGATTGCATCAATTCTTTAAATTTCCTTCTAAGCACTACTTTGCTACATTCTAAACATTTTGCTAAGATATATTCTTTTCTATCAACATTGCAGTATTTACATTTGCTTGAGAATTCCCTTTGACGTTTTTATAGTTGAGAGGTTTGTGACTTAAATCTCCGGGTTTTCTTAGGCTTTTCAAGTATGTTTCTGTTATTTATTGCTGCCTTAATTATAATATAGTTTGATTGCATACTTTATAGAATTTCCATTTTTAAAAATTTGTTCAAGTGTGTTTTATGGTTGAGAATATGGTTTATCTTGGTGCATACTTTATGTGGGCTTGAAAAGAATGTGTAACCTGCTGGTGTAAAATGAAAGAATCTGTAAATACACATTAATTAAATCCAGTTGGTTAACAGTATTCTTGAGTTCAGGTGTATCATTCGTGATTTTCTGCCAAACTAATTTGTCAATTATTGAAAGAGGTGAATTGTTTTCCTCCAACTATATTTGTAGATTTGTGTATTTTGCCTTGTGGTTTTAGAAGTTTTTGCCTTATGTATTTTGATGATCTGTGTTTATGGTCATAAATGTTAAGGATTATTATATCCTGTAGGATCGACCTCTTTATCATTATGAAATATCTCCACTGCGTGTAATTTTCTTTGACCTAAAATTGTATTTGTCTGAATTTAATATCACTGTTCAATATTTCTTTTGATTGGGGCTAGAATGGCATATATTTATCCATACCTTTCTGTTTAATGTATATGTATCTTTCTGCTTAAAATGGTTTTCTTGTGCACATTGATGGGCCTTCTTTGTCATTATACTCTGCCAGTCCCTGCCTTTTTTAATGTTGCATATAGATAATACACATTCTATGTCATAACTGATATAATTGGATTAATGTCACATATATATTATTGTTTTCTATTTATTGTACATTATCTGTTTTTTCAACTTTCTCCTTTCTGCCTTCTTTTATTTTGACTGAGCATTTATATAATACCATTTTCTTGCTTCTATGAGTATAGTAAATTGATTTGTTTCTTACGTTTTTTGTTTTTTGTTTTTTTTTTTAATTTTTATTGTATTTTATGTTTTGGGGTACATGTGAAGAACATGCAAGATTGTTGCATAGGTACACACGTGGCGGTGTGATTTGCTGCTTTCCTCCCCTTCACCTATATCTGGCTTTTCTTCCCATGCTATCTCTCCCCACCTCCCCACCTCCTACTGTCCCTCCCCTATTTCCCCCCGAACAGACCCCTGTGTGTAGTGCTCCCCTCCCTATGTCCATGTGTTCTCATTGTTCATCACCCGCCTATGAGTGAGAACATGCGGTGTTTGATTTTGTGCTCCTGTGTCAGTTTGCTGAGAACGATGGTTTCCAGGTTCATCCATGTCCCTACGAAGGACACGAATTCATCGTTTTTGATGGCTGCATAATATTCCATGGTGTATATGTGCCACATTTTCCCTGTCCAGTCTATCATCGATGGG
>CAUYLG010010430.1:0-17940 GCA_963573385.1 Cacajao melanocephalus | reverse complement strand
CTTTTGTCTTTTTATTGTCTTTTTTTTCATAATAATAATTCTTTTTTTTTCACCCCCCCCTCCCCCCCCCCCCCCCTTTTTTTTTTTTTTTTTTTTTTTTTTTTGAGATGGAATCTCACTGTATAGCCCTGACTGGAGTGCAGTGGCACAATCTCAGCTCACTGCAACCTCAGCCTTCTAGGTTCAAGTGATTCTCCTGCCTCAGCCTCTGAGTAGCTGTGACTACAGTCACACGCCACCATGCTCAGCTAATTTTTGTATTTTTAGTAGAGAGAGGGTTTCATCATGTTGGCCTGGACGGTCTCATGATCCACCTGCCTTGGCCTCCCAGAGTACTGGGATTACAGGCATGAGCTGGGACAGGGAACAGAGGGATGTGGAGACCCTGAAGATGCTTTTGGACAATGATCTGAGGTTGGGACAGTGGCAGGAGACACCATTGACCCCAGATCTCCAGGACAAGAGACCAGCCTGGCAGTTACATGTGTTTTTCTTCAAACTGGTTGCCAGGTTGGAATGACCGATGACATCAGAGATTCCAACCTTCCTGATTGGACCGCACTCCATTGGCACTCAGAAACTCAGGTGAACAACAGCATCCTCTCTGAGCTGTTCTCCACTCCTGACTTCTCCCCAGGCTTGAGAATAGATAACACACTTTTACTGGTCCTAATAGAGTGTGGAAGAAGGCTTTGGACAGAACAGGCACCAGGTTCTGTGGGAGGGAACAGAGTTTGGGAGACATCATGGCCAGCTGTCAACCGCAGCCCCAGCTTGAGGAGAGGAGCCCCCAGCCTAGCACCTCAGGGTACTCCCTCCTGGAGGTGATAGATGATGAAGTTCTGGGACCATCAGGTGAGGGGACTGGAGGAAGAAGAGATGGGAGAGGATTGACTAAGAAGAAGGAAGGGGGCTGGGCACAGTGGCTCACACCTGTAATACCAGCATTATAGGAGGCTGAGGCGGGTGGATCACCTAAGGTCAGGAGTCAGACATAAGCCTGGCCAATATGGTGAAACCTTGTCTCTACTAAAATACAAACATTAGCTGGGCGATAGTGGTGCGTGCCTGTAATCTCAGCTACTTGGGAGGCTGAGGTATGAGAATCGCTTGAGCCTGGGAGGCTGAGGTTGCAGTGAGCCGACATAGCACCAATGCACTCCAGTCTGAGTGAAAGACTGAGACCCTGTTTCAAAAAACAGGAAGGGCACGCAAGTCAGGAAGAAACTCCTGAGGAGTGTGTGTGGGAAGAAAGGAGGGACTCAGGCCGGGTGCAGTGGCTCACACCTGTAAACCTAGCACACTGGGAGGCTGAGGCAGGCAGATCACTTAAAAACAGGAGTTTGAGACAGCCTGGCCAACATATTGAAACTCTGTCTCTACAAAAAGTACAAAAATGAGCTAGGTGTTATGATGGGCACCTGTAAGCCCAGCTACTTGGAAGGCTGAGGCAGGAGAATCACGAGAACCCAGGAGACGAATGTTGTAGTGAGCTGAGATCACACCACTACACTCCAGCTTGGGTGACAAAGCAAGACTGTCTTAAAAAGAAAAAAAAAGACTGGGACTCAGAGAGCCAGGGACCAGGGAAGGAAATGAGGAAGCCTTCTGAGGACAGACAGATGGAAGAATGGGGAGGAGGAGGAGAGGCACATGGGGTTCAGCAAAGGAGAAGCCAACAGTCTGCGGGGCTAGGGAGGATGAAGAGTGGTTTGGGGTTTTGGGTCAGGGTCCAAGGTGATCAATTGCAGAAGCATTACAAAGTGGCCTGCTTTCTTTACTCAGTCCCTTGGGTAGATCCCAGCACCCCGAGTAAGTTCCTTTGCTGTAAAAGGAAGAGGGAGTGGTCGGATCAATCTGAGGAGGAGCCCGAGGAGAGACAGAGAAGGAACACGCCCCTGAGCCTGAAGAGACCTGGGTGCTAGACGCCCTGTGTGGGCTCAAGATCAAGCTAAAGCGACAGCGAGTGTCACCTGTGCTCTGTGAGCACCCTGAGGCCTTCAACAGGCTGCTTGGTAGGAGGACATCCCAGAGAACACCTCCAATCCTGTTCTTTTAAAAAAGGGGAAAATTCCCATAACCATACTTTTCCCATGGGAAAAACATGCCCCCCAGTGGGTGAGCTCTCCATGTGGGAGGACTCAGAGGATCCTAAGCATCACTCATGAGGGACACTTAGGAGGCCATAGAGGACTCAGCTAGACTTGATAAGGGTCTGTGATTGGGATAAGAAAGCTTGGTTTTGGCCAGGCGCAGTGGCTCATGCCTGAGATCCCAGCATGTTAGGAGGCTGAGGCAAGAGCATTGCTTGAACTCAGGATTTGGAGGCTGCAGTGAACTATGACTGCACCACTGCACTCCAGCCTGGGTGACAGAGCAAAACCCTGTCTCAGAAGAACAACAAAGGCCAGGCACAATAGCTCATGCCTGTAATCCCAGCACTTTGAGAGGCCAAGCCGGGTAGATCACCTGAGGTCAGGAGTTGGAGATCAGCCTGACCAACATGGTGAAACCTCGTCTCTACTAAACATAAAAAATTAGACAGGTGTGGTGGCACACACCTGTAATCAAAGCTACTCAGGAGGCTGAGGCAGGAGGATCACTTGAATCGGGAAGGCAGAGGTTGCAAGTGAGCCAAGATTGCGCCACTGCATTCCAGCCTGGGTGACAAAGTGAGACTCCATCTCCAAAAAGTAAATAAAAATAAAAATAAAATAAAAACAAAATCAAAAATGCAGAAAGCAGTTTCAGCTGTGCCCTCTGAAACTTAATGTCGCTTGCTGATTTTATTTTTATTTTTTCAGAGGCGGAGTCTTGCCCTATCACCCAGGCTGGAGTGCAATGGCATGATCTTGGCTCACTATAACCTCCACCTCCTGGGTTCAAGCGATTCTCCTGCCTCAGCTTCCCGAGTAGCTGGTATTACAGGCCAGTATCACACCATGCCAGCTAATTTTTTATATTTTTAGTAGAGACGAGGTTTCACTGTGGTAGCCAGGATGGCCTTAAACTCCCGACTTCATGATCTGCTCACCTCGGCTTCCCAAAGTGCTGAGATTACAGGTGTGAACCACCGTGCCCAACCCCTATGTTTTTCTTCAAACTGGCTGCCAGGTTGTAATAACCAGCGACATCAGCGATTCCAGTCTTCCTGATTGGACTGAACTTTGTAGGCGCTTAGGAGCTCAGGGGGACGACAGCATCTTCTCAAAGCTGTTCTCTACTGCCGACTTCTCCCCAGCCTTGAGAATACAGAATGCACTCTTCTGGGTCCTAGTCGAGTCTGGAAGAAGGCTTTGGACAGAACAGGGACTAGGTTCCATGGGCAGGAACAGAGTTTGAAAGACATCATGGCCAGCTGTCAACCGCAGCCCCAGGCTGAGGAGAGGAGCCCCCAGCCTAGCACCTCGGGGTACTGCCTCCTGGAGGTGGTGGATGATGAAGTGCCGGGACCATCAGACGAGGGGACTGGAGGAAGAAGAGATGGGAGAGGATTGACTAAGGAGAAGGAAGGGGGCTGGGCGCAGTGGCTCACACCTGTAATCCCAACACTTTGGGAGGCTGAGGTGGGTGGATCACCTGAGGTCAGGAGTTTGAATCCAGCATGGCCAACATGGTGGAACCCTGTCTCTACTAAAAATACAAACATGATCATGGTAGTACTGGTGCACACTTGTAATCTGAGCTACTCAGGAGGCTGAGGCAGGAGAATCGCTTGAGCCTGGAAGGTGGAGGTTGCAGTGAGCCAAGATCCTGAGACTGCACTCCAGTCTGGGTGAGGGAGTGAGACACTGTGTCAAAGAAAAAAAAAAAGGAAGTACCCAGTGATCAGAGAGGAGCACTTGAGGAGGGTGTAGGGGAAGAAAGAAGGGACTCAGGCCTGGCACACTGGCTCACACCTGTAATCCCAGCACTTTGGGAGGCCAAGGCAGGTGGATCACTTGAGGCCAGGAGTTTGAGACCCGCCTGGCCAACATGGTGAAACCCCATCTCTACAGAAAATACAAAAATGAGCTGGGCATTATGGTGGGCACCTGTAATCCCAGCTACTTGGGAGGTTGAGACAGGAGAATCACTGGAACCTGGGAGATGGAGGTTGCAGCAAGCCGAGATGGCAACACTACACTCCAGCCTAGACGACATAAAAGACTTGGTCACACACACACACACACACACACAAAAAAAAAAAAAAGGAGAGAGTCAGAGATCCAGGGACTAGGGAAGGAAATGAAGCATTCTGAGGACAGACAGAAGAACGGGGAGGAGAAGGAGAGGCACATGGGGTTCAGCAAGGGAGAAAGATGGAAAGATGGCTTGCAGAAGCCAACAGTCTGCAGGGCTGGGGAGGATGGAGAGTGCTTTGGGGTTTTGGGTCGGGGTCTGAGGTGATCAATTGCAGAAGCATTACATGGTGGCCTGCTTTCTTTACTCATCTCCTTGGGAAGATCCCAGTTCACCTTGGTTCCTTCGCTGTAAAAGGAAGAGGGAGTGGTCGGATGAATCTGAGGAGGAGCCCGAGGAGGAGACAGAGAAGGAGCGCACCCCTGAGCCTGAGGAGACCTGGGTGCTGGAGACACTTCGTGGGCTCAAGATGAAACTGAAGCGACAGCGAGTGTCATCCGTGCTCCCTGAGCACCACCAGGCCTTCAACAGGCTGCTTGGTAGGAGGACACCCCAGAGAGCACCTCCAATCCTGTTCTTTTAAAGAAGAGGAAACTTCCCATCATCATACTTTTCCCATGGGAAACATATGCTTCCCTAGTGTGTGAGCTCTCCAGGTGGGAGGACTCAGAAGTGATCACTCATGAGGGACTTAGGAGGCTAGAGATGATTCAGATAGACTTGATCAAGGTCTGCAATTGGGGTAAGAAAGCTTGGTTTCAGGCCAGGCACATGGCTCATGCCTGAGATCCAGGAGGTTGAAAGGCTGAGGCAAGAGGATCGCCTGAACTCAGGGCTTTGAGGCTGCAAAGCCTCATTTTGAGCTATGACTGCACTACTGCACTCCAGCCTGGGTGACAGAGCAAAATCCTGTCAAAGAAGGAAAACCAAGGCCAGGTGCAGTAGTTCATGTCTGTGATGCCAGCATTTTGGGAGGCCGAGGCAGGTGGATCTATTGAGGTCAGGAGTTTGAGGCCAGCCTGACCAAGATATTGAAACCCCGTCTCTATGAAAAATAGAAAACTCAGCCTGGTGTGGTGGCACACACCTGTAATCCCAGCTATCCAAGAGGCTGAGACAGGAGAATTGCTTGAACCCAGGAGGGGGAGGTTGCAGTGAGCCGAGACCGCACCACTGAACTCCATCCTTAGCAACAGAGCGAGACTCCGTATGAAATAAAGAAAAAATAAAGAAAAACAAAATCAAAAAACAAAGAAAGCAGTTTCAGTTGTGCCCTCAGAAACGTAATGTCTCTTGCTGACTTTTCTGAACCTAAGTATCCCATCCTTAGAGGGGGATACCAAGGCCATGGTCACACCCTGATGTGACTGTCTCATGATGAAATGATGAAAATCACTTTATGACTCTGCAGTGGTCCCTGCATGTCTGCGGGAAGGACATCTTGGCTTCTTCCCAGCTCTCCATCCGGTAGATTCTCACACCCAGGGCCACCTTGAGCTTCTTCTCAGGGCAGTCTCAGAGTGGGAGCCTCTCTCCCTTGCCCAGGGAAAGTCATTCTCTCCTCTCCCAACCACCTCACCCACGGCCACCATCCTGAGACTTTCCCCAGGGAGGCACAGTTCTCCTGGCTGCCCTGATTCTCCCATGGAAACTCTGTTCTGCTTCTCATGCTAACATCTGCTCTCTAATCACAGAGGATCCTGTCATGAAAAGACTCCCAGCCTGGGACAAAGATCTGAGGGCATCCGACAAAGTAAGTTCGTTCTCCATGCAACTGTGTTCCTGTTCCAACACACAGCCTGGGGGAGGGCACAGCTTCCACACCCACAGTTCCGCTCCCCTCTGCCTCCCCCAGCTCCCACCTGATGCTCCACAGTCTTACTTTATTTTATTCTGAGACAGAGTTTTGCTCTGTTGCCCAGGCTGAGGGCAGTGTCCCGATCTCGGCTCAATGCAGCCTCCCCCTCCAGGGTTCAAGCGATTCTCCTGCCTCAGCCTCCCAAGTAGCTGGGATTGCAGGCATGCACCACCATGCCTGGCGAATTTTTGTGTTTTTTTGTACAGACAGGGTTTTGCCATGTTGGCCATGCAGGACTTGAACACCTGACCTTAGGTGATCCACCTGCCTTGGCATCCCAAAGTGCTGTTACTACAGTCATGAGCCACTGTGCCCAGCCACCTCCCACAGTCTTGAGACTTGGCACCAGCCCAGGCTTTTGTTTGTTTTTTGTTATTTTTGTTTTTTGAGACAGAGTCTAGCTCTGCTCCCTAGGATAAAGGGCAGTGGCCTCTAATTCCTGGGTTCAAGCAATTCTCCTGCCTCAGCCTCCTGAGTAGCTATAACTACAGGCACATGCCACCAAGCTCGACTAAATTTTGTAATTTTTCGAGAAAGAGTGTCTCGCTATGTTGCCCAGGTTGTTCTCAAATTTGGGCTCACGTGATCCTCCTGTCTTGGCCTCTCATAGTACTGGAGTCACAGGCTTGAGCTGCCACTCCCAGCTATTCTTGGTCTTTTTATGATTTGTCAGCATCTCCCTCAGGACTCTGCTGGTTTCTTGCAGAGTGAATGAGTGGCCCCTTCCTCTCCTAGGGGTCTTTAGGGATCTGAGCCTTGGGTCGCAGTCTGGCTGCAGCCCTGAAGCTCCCAGCCACTCTACTCTCAGCTCTTTGGGACAGTTCTCTGCCTCGTGCACACAAGACCCTCATGACGCCAGCCAACCTAGACACACTCCCTGCAAAGGTTCCATTGGTGCTCACCATCCTGGGAGCATCACCAACATCCCTTCCACCAGCTTCTCAGATTTGCATCCAACCTTCTAATACCCTTCCACCTCACTATTTGCCAATAAGCACAGTCACCCCAACACTAAGGTCCCTTCTCTGATGGGCAACCCCTCCCCTGCCCCCTTTTCCCCATCTGCATGATCTTCCTCTTCCAAGTTGTGACCTCTCCCTCTTTGTGTTCCTTTCTCTCCATCAGTATCTCCCAGCAATGGTCATAGCGTATTTTAGCTGTGCTGGCCTCTTCTCCTGGCAATACCAATGCATTCATCTCTTCCTGGCTCTGTGAGTGCTTTTGTCCCTCCTATCCGTCAATATCCAACACCCTGGGACAGTGGGGGAAGTCAGATTCCAACCTCTCATTGATTCCTTCACCTATTTGTCCTCTTTACTCTGTGTATAAACAAGATAGGATTATACCATGGCGTTCTTAGACTTCCTTCTGAAAATAAACTCAGGCCTGGCATGGTAGCTCACTCCTGTAATCCCAGCACTTTGGGAGGCCAAGGCAGGCAGATCACCTGAGGTCAGGAGTTCAAGACCAGCCTGGCCAACATGGTGAAACCCTGCTTCTACTAAAAATACAAAAATTGGCTAAATATGGTGGCAGGTACCTGTAATCCCAGCTACTCAGGAGACTGAGGCAGGAGAATCGCTTGAACCTGGGAGGCAAAAGTTGCAATGAACCAAGATTACGCCATTGCACTCCAGCCTGGGCAACAGAGCAAGACTATGTCTCAAAAAAAAAAATAAATTAGCTGGGCCTGGTGGTGTCAACCTGTAATCCCAGCTACTTAGGAGGCTGAGGCAGGAGAACCACTTGAACTAAGGAAGCAGAGGTTGCAGTAAGCTAACATTAATTAAGCCACTGAACTCCACCCTCAGTGAAAAACCAAGATGTTTTCTCAAAACAAAACCAAACTCAAACGCCAGTTTAAAAATAAAAGAATAAAACCAAAGGAACCATCCACCCCTCCTAAGGGGAGAGGAAGAGGAGCAGACACGACACTTCCCCCAGCAACAGCCATTTCTGGTTCTTCTGTCTCTCTCCTTCTCACATCAGCCCCAAATGCAATGGTTCATCATCCTCCTCCGGGTTCCCATGACAGAGGCCACAGTTCAGTCCCCCTCGCATCACTCCAATCCACTGCCAAATGCTCCCTGCTGGGGTCTCCTGGAGCCTCTCCCCAAACCAGGGGGCTTCCTAGTGCCGCCTGAACATCTTTCCAAAGCACAGGTCCGACCCCCCACTGCCCATCTGAACAGCTTCCTAGCTGATGTCTTTTGAAATCGAGGCCAGGTCCACAGTGCCAATTCCACTCTCTCCACAGTCCCTCTGCAGCATACCAGTTCGCCGTCCTGGTGTTTCCTGGCTTGGTTTCACCGCTCCTTCCAAATGCCCGCCACTCGACTTTGCGTCTGTGTTTTCTGTCTGGGGTCCTGCACACGTGTGGTTCTGAAGGGAATCACCCATTCCTTGATGTCAGTTCACCCCACAGCCTCCATGATGCCTTCCCTCATCTTCCCAACTCTGCACGCCCACAGCATGCCAGTGACATCCTATTATAATGTGACATTGGGATTAGGACATCTGCCCTGATTTCTCCCAGTCTCATTAGACTAGATGCCTACAGAAGGGAGGATCTTTGAAAAATATCAATGTATTCTATTTCTTTTATTTTTTTGTGACAAAGACTAGCTCTGTCCCCCAAGCTGGAGTGCAGTGGTGAGATCATAGCTCACTGTAGCCTCCCATCTCTTGGGCTCAAGTGATCCTCCCACCTCAGCCTCATGATTAGCTCAGACTACAGGGCTGTGCCATCATACCTAGACAATTACTTATGCATTTATTTAATTTTTAAATTTTTAAATTTTTTTTTTTGAGATAGAGTCTTGCTCTGTCACCCAGGCCGGAGTACAATGGCAGGAACTCAGCTCACTGCAACCTCTGCCTCCCGGATTCAAGCAGTTCTCCTGCCTCAGCTTTCCGAGTAGCTAGGATTACAGGCCCATGCCACCAGTCCCAGCTAACCTTTTGTATTTTTAGTAGAGATGGTGTTTCACCGTGTTAACCAGGATGGTCTCAATCGCCTGACCTGGTGATCCTCACACCTTGGCCTTCCAAATTGCTAGGATTACAGGCATGAGCCACCGCTCCCATCCTGTTTATTTATTTATTGAGACAGAGTCTCACTCTGTCTTCCAGGCTAGAACGCAGTGAACCGATATTGGCTCACCACAACCTCCGCCTCCTGGGTTTATGTAATTCTTGTGCCTCAGGCTCTGGAGTAGCTAGGACTAAGGTGTGTGCCACCACACCAGGGGGTTTTGTATTTTTAGTAGAGATGGGGTTTCGCCATGTTGAACAGGTTGGTCTCAAACTCCTGGCCTCAAGTCACCCACCCACTTCAGCCTCCCAAAGTGTTGGGATTACAGGTGTGAGCCACCATGCACAGCAAGAAGTTCTTTATTTTTAAGAGGCAAGGGTCTTCCTATGTTGTCCAGGCTTGTCTCAAACTCCTGGCCTCAAGCCATCCTCCTACATTGGCCTCCCAAAGTGCTGGGATTCCAGGCCTGAACCACTACTCTCGGCCACCAGTTGGCTTTTTGTCTCCATCCTGAAGGTGTGAGGGACACCCTTCAGCAGGCCTCTGTCCAGCAGGGCCCTCCTGAGGAAGGCATGGCTCTCTGCAGGGTGGGTGCCAGTCCTGAGCTGAGGACAGTCCCCCACCCTCCTCTCTGGGAAGCTGACCTCAGCCGGAGGTCTCTCCTGGTGGTGCCCCTGAGCAGCAGCCTGATTTCTGCCCCCAGCTACCTGGCCAATGACATGGAAGAGGACGACGAGGACCCCAAACAAGCCATCTTCTACTTCCTGTATGGGAAGAACCGCTCCCAGAGACCCTTGTTCCAGAAGCTGCGTTTCCAGTTCTTCTGTTCCATGCACTGGAGGGCTTGGGTTTCCCTGGAGGAGCTGGAGGAGGTGGGTGGGGTGTGGGGAGGTAGAGGAGGTGGGGAGGAATAGGGTGGTTGGAGGCTGGATGAGGGGAGGGAGGGGTATCCTGGGGGGGTCCTCGTTTTCTCAAGGGGCATTTGTTTTTGCAGATCCAGGCTTATGACCCAGAGCACTGGGTGTGGGCACGAAATCGTGCCCTCCTTTCCTAGAGCTCCAGGGACTGTGGAGGCCTGAGGTCATCGGCCTGAGGGAAGGTACATCTGCATCCCCTGGAGTCAAGGCAGAGTATTGTATCTATTCAGGAAATCTGAGGAACCCAATTGCTTGATCCAGCTTCAAGCCTGGGCAACATGGCGAGATCCCCTCTCCACAAAAATACACAAATTAGCTGGGTGATATGGGAGGCATCTCTATTCCCAACTACTCAGGAGGCTGAGGAGGGAGGATCGATGGAACCTGGGACATTGGAGCTGCAGGGAGCCCTGATCCTGCCACTGTACTCCAGCCTGGTCGACACAGTGAGACCCTGTCTCAAAATTCACCAGAAATACTGAGGTCGGGGAGGTTCATTAGGATTGACACACTTGAGTTACCGATGCGGGTCGAGGATTCTGTGAAGATTTGATTTAAGTCTTGTGCAGCTAACCATGTTGAGGACTCAGCATGAGACTTAAACATTAGGAAGTAGGATTATGGATTAGGCTCTGGGACTTGTGGCAGGTGATGTTGTCACATTAGAAACGTATCTATGGTTACTAGTTTAGATCTTAAATGACCCAAAAGGTCCCACATATGATGAAGTCTAAAGCCACATTGTCTGAGGGTGCTCTACTCCCTGGGTAGAACCTACACAAAGTTCTGGCGAGGAAGCAGATCACTGGGGATGGCCTTGGGTGTATGAAGTGAGTTTTGGAGTCAGGGTCGGCAAAGTGTGCGTATCACAATTAAACACCACAGTTCAGGAGCAGGCTAGAGAATGAAGGGCAGGAGATGAAACTGGATTGATCAATTGCTCTGAACTCTAGTTAGAATTGATGTGGGACGTGAATGACCTTCCTAGAGAACTGTCTCCTTGAAGCCTGACATCCTCTCTCTCACTTCCAGAACACCGGGCCCAGGGGAGATGCGGATTTTCAGCACGAAGTTTATTCCAATGCTAATGGCAGACAGACATCAGGAAGGAGGAGAGGAGCCATTTGTGCAGATCATCTAGAAGAACCTGGACTGTTCTAGAAGGAGCTGAATACAGTGATCACTGTGTCCTCCTAGGAGTGGGGGTGTGGGGAGACGGTACTTCTGGGAGTCCATGGAAGACAGTGAGAAACCAGGGGTGTTTCTGGTTCCACCCCTTCCTGTGGCACCACCTCCCTTTTTATATTGCTGAGTTCCAGCCTCTCTGGGGTGGAACCTGGAGGTCCCATTTCCTATGGACTTGGTTGCCACAGTCCAGGAACATTTGAAGGCACAGTGCAGGCGCTCAGATTGCCACGGAATTATTTGTAAACTATGAGTGCCATAGGATTGTAACAGATAGCTTCATGCATACTATGCATTTTAGTAGTTTTTTTGGCCATCAAATTATTAATATGTTTATTTCAAATAGTTTGGAAACTGCTGTACTTTTGAAAACATGCTGTTCCTGTAGAGTTTTTGATGAGAGTTATAGCTGTTATATACACATAAATATAATTTTCTTTTCATTTTTAAGAAAGAATTTGTTTTAGCCTAAATCTTTTATCTTTAAATCGTTTTATCTATTATGATATATGCTCCTGAAGCAAGCCTGTTTTTATCTATGATACTTACCTAATAATCTATTGTATTTATAGCTATGTGGTAGTTCCCCTAAATTCTTCTGACAGAAATTTTTATTTGCTGTTTAGTGTTTGTTACTGAACTTTGAGAATTCAGTTGTGATTTTTAACATGTCCTACATATATACTAATATGTCTAATATATACTATACATTTATTGGTTTATTCTGGAAAAGATGGGCATAGAATTATTACATTTATTTTAATAATTTGGAAATCCTGGTAGTTTTGAATAGATGCTGTTCCTATCAAGTTGTGTGACAGCTGTTATAGCTACTCTATACACATAAGTATAATCTTGTTTTTCTTTTTAAGAGAGGCTTCTTTTCATCCTAAATCTTTTATCTTTAAATCTTTGTATCTATTATTATGTGCTGCTGAAGCCAGCACTCTTCTTATCTATGATGCTTACTTAACATATCTCTTACCTTTATAGCTACATGGTAGTTTTCCTAAATTCTTATAAAAATAAATTTTTACTTGATGTTTAGTCCATGTTTTTGAAATGCGAGAATTCAGATGTGTTTTTTTTCCTTGTATTGACATGTTTGTAAGTTACCTTGAAGAGGAAGTGTGTTTTGAAGGAGGCCATGAGCTGTGTGTTTTCAAGGGAACAGTGCAGTGCATCTCTTGGGAAACGTAATAAACATGAAGTTTTCTCGCCTTCACAGTGAGTGGGATCAGATTGCTCTGGATTGCTTATTTACTGTCAAGTGACATTTTTCATTAATGGGGTTGTGGTTATTTGAACATATTTATTAGCTCTGGAAGATAATCTTGTATTATTTCTTATGTAGATAGAAACATAAGGCTGAGTGCAGTGCTCACACCTACAATCCCAGCACTTTTGGAGTTCATGAGGGGAGGATCACCTGAGGCCAGGAGTTGAGACCAGCCTGGGCAACATGGCATCTACATCTATTTTTAAAAAAGGAAAAAAAAAACACAACAGAAGGCTAATCCCAAGCTAGAGTTTTTTGTTTTGTTTTGTTTTTTGGTTTCTTTTTTTGAAACAGAGTCTCGCTCTGTTGCCCAGGCTAGAGTGCAGTGGCAGGATCTTGGCTCACTGCAACCTCCACCTCCCAGGACCTAGTGATTCTTCTGCCTCAGCTTCCCGAGTAGCTGGGACCACAGGCACACACCACCTCGCCTGGGTAATTGTTGTATTTTTAGTAGAGATGAGGTTTCACCATGGTCTCAAACTCCTGACCTCGTGATCCGCCTGCCTCAGCCTCCCAGAGTGCTGGGATTACAGGTGTGAGTCACCGCACCTGGCCTGTGTGACCCAATTCTGATGTCAATTCCCTGATGTTTCATCAAATGCCACAGGTTAAAGCCATAAGCCCCCACTAGGCTGCCCCCACTTTAGACACAAGCTGCAAACTTGGGTGTCCTCAGACCACATGTACTTCTCACCAACTGGCTACAACTTTGGAGGCTCCCACAGTGCCCTCAGGTTTCATAATTCTCTATAACAACTTGCAGAATTCAGAAAAGCATACTGTAACCTTTGCCTCCCAGGTTCAGGTGATTCTCCTGCCTCAGACTCCTGAGACTCTGGGCTTACAGGTGTGGGCCATCACACATCCACTAATTTTTATATTTTTAGTAGAGACAGAGTTTCACCATGTTGGCCAGCCTGATCTTGAACTCCTGACCTCAAGTGATCCGCCTGCCTCAGTTTTCCAAATGGCTGAGATTACAGTCGTGAGTCACCGTGCCCGGCCTGATACTTTCATTACAGTTTTACATAAGAAACCGACAAAAGTTAAGACCAGCCAAAAGCAGAAACATAAAACACTAACTCTGAGAGGGTGTCAAAGACACCCTGTGTCCTCAGGATGCCCCATCCTCTCAGCACACTGATGTGTGTCACCAGCCAGGGAAGTTCACCTGGGCTTCCATGTCCAGGTCTTTTATTACAGTGGTTGGGTTGATTCAGTCACTGGCCAGGCAGCTGAATCCATCTCCAGCCCCCCAGTTCCTTTCTGGGAGTCGGGCTGACACCATGTGCCTCGAAGTCGCAACCTTCATATCACATGGTTGGTCATCTGGTGTGGGTGACCCCTTTGCCAAGCCATCTGGTCGGCATGAACTCAGGTGTAACCCTGGGGGGCCACCGTGAGTAACAGACGCACCTATCACCCAAGAAATTCCAAGGACGTAGAGTCTGTCTCCAGGAATCAGAGACAAAGGACTGAAACAACTGGGAAAAAGCAAGAAAGTGTCAGACAGCAAAGAAACAGATAAACTCCTTTCCATATGTGTGTATATATAATGTGTATAAAATATATATTCAATATATTAATATATTAAATATATAGATTGCTTTATAAATATGTCATTTATATATATAACTTATATATATAAATAGTATAAATATAGCAAGAAATTTATATAAATTTCTCCCTTTGTTTATTTATTTATTTTTGAGTTGGAGTCTTGCTCTGTTGTCCAGGCTGGAGTACAGTAGCGCAATCTTGACTCACTGCAACCTCTGCCTCCTAGGTTCAAGCGATTCTGCTGCCTCAGCCTCCCCAGTAGCTGGGATTACAAGCACCCAGCACCACATCTGGGTAGTTTTTATATTCTTAGTAGAGATAGGGTTTTACTGTGTTAGCCAGGCTGGTCTTGTACTCCTGACCTCATGTGATCCACCTGCCTTGGCCTCCCATCGTGCTGGGATTACAAGTGTCTGCCATGACGCCTGGCCAAATTTCTCTCCATATTTATATATTTAAAAGGAAACATATGTGTGGTGGGGGGAGGGGCTTGGGCTGCCATAACAAAATACCATAACTGGGTGGCTTAAATAGCAGAAATTCATTTTCTCACAGTTCTGGAGGCTAGAAGTCCAAGACCCAGGCGCCATCAGGACTAGTGTCTGTCGAGGCCTCTCTTCCTGGATTGTAGGTGGCTGGGCAAACAGCAATATCTGTCTCTGCCTCTGGGAGGCTGAGAGACATCCCAGTCTGGTGAACAGCAGTGCAGACCATCTGGAGTGGGGAGCCAATGTCAGAAAAGAGGGAGTATTTACAACACTCCCAGAATATGTTGTTGAGAGAAATGAAAGAAATTAGCAAACCCCTTTTAATGGGAGTAAGCTAAGGGAGAGGTTCCACTGATGAGAACATGTCAGCATTTCTAGAATGTCTGAGAAATGCCTCCAGGACTTTATGTGCTAGGACCCCGAGGCACAGGGTGTCAGCTGGTCCTCAGCACCAACTTCATATTTCAGAGTGCCCCAGAGAGCTCTAGAAGGTTCCAAAAATGGTCGTATGTGCTGACATTAACCCCTCCCAGTTAGTAGAGGTAGACATCCAGGTTTTCTTTTTCCTTTTTTTCTTTTTTTTGAGACAGAGTTTGCTGTCACCCAGGCTGGAGTGCAGTGGCGCAATCTTGGCTCGCTGCAACCTCCAAATCCCAGGTTCAAGTGATTCTCCTGCCTCAGCCTCCCTAGAAGATGGAATTATGGGAATGTGCCACTACACTCGGCAAAGTTTTGTACTGTTAGTAGAGATGGGGTTTCACCATCTTGGCCACTTGGCCATGCTGGTCTTGAACTCCTGACCTCAGGTGATCTGCTCACCTTAGCCTCTCAAAGTGCTGGGATTATAGGCATGACCCACCTCGCCTGGCTGACTTCCACAGTTTTAATAACAGATGTGGTTGAAGAAGAAAAGGAAGCCATGGTATGTTGACGGCAGGAGCTTCATGAAAAGAGGCCAGTGAAGGGCAGGATGTGAAGTTCTCTACCTATAGGAAAGCAGCCCAGAGCTTCCCCACAGGGACTTTAGCACAGAGGGCTGGGAAAATCTGCATGAACCTGAGCCCTGGACCTAAGACAGGACAAGGCCTTGGCTGTTTCTACAGACTCACAAGATGCAATGTCTGTGGTCCATGCCCATGAGGCAATCTAGAATAAAGGGGGCCTCATGCCTGTAATCCCAGCACTTTGGGAGGCTGAGGAGGGCAGATCACCTGAGGTTGGGAGTTTGAGACCAGCCTGACCAATGTGGAGAACCTACATCTCTACTAAAAATACAAAATAAGCGGAGCGTGGCTGCACATGCCTATAACTCCAGCTACTCAGAAGGCTTAGGCAGGAGAATTGCTAGAATCTGGGAGGTGGAGGTTGTCGTTAACCGAGATTGCTCCATTGCACTCCAGCCTGGGCAACAAGAGCTAAATTCTGTCTCAAAAAAAAAAAAAAAAAAAAGAAAGAAAAGAAAAAAAGAGGGGGCCTTCTAAATGCCAATAACAAGGAAATCAAATGTGCAAAGGTTACTGTAGTCCATTGCCAAGGTCATCAGCGGGGTGATTCTGAAACAGTAAATTTCAGAAGCCATGGCCAAGATAGCCGCATGGGTGGAGAAGTCTTCCAAATGTCTCTGCTTCCTTCAGTACCTCTTTATAAAATAAGCGGAGGTACGCCCCTGAGGAATTTCTTTTTTCTTTCTTTTTTTTCTTTTTTGAGACAAAGTTACACTCTTGTTGCCACGCTGGAGTGGGATGGGATAATCTTGGCTCACTGCAACAGCGGCCTCCCGGGTTCAAGCAATTCTCCTGCCTCGAACTCTCAAGTAGCTGGGATTACAGATGCCTGCCACTACATCTAACTAATTTTTTGGATTTTTAGTAAAGATGGTTGTCACCATGTTGGCCAGGCTGGTATGACCAGCCTGAACTCATGACCTCAAGTGATCCACCCACCCAGTCTCCCAAAGTGCTGGGATTATAGGTGTGAGCCCCTGCACCTGCCCCTGCCTGGGGAATTTTAAAAGCCACTGGAAATAGATACCACCTGAGTTGTAAGGTGGCCCCTAAATAGAAGAGGCAGGATATGATTGTCTGCAAATGTGAACTGGGTTATTGTAAAAGACATCCATCACTACACTACGGGAAGGAGGCGGGTCACAGCTTGCTCGTCGGCATTATAAGGACCCCATGATGAAAGGAAGTAATATAATAGATACAGCGGCTGACCACTGTGTCTATCATCAGAATATCAATGCTCCAACCAGAACTCCCAATACCTCTTTTTTTTTTTTTTTTTTTTTTGAGACAGGGTCTCTCTCTCTCTCTCTCTCTCTCTCTCTCTCTCCTCCCCCCACCCCTCACCCCAGTCTGGAATGCAGTGGTGCCATCTCAGCTCACTGCAACCTCCACCTCCCATACTCAAGTGATTGTCCCATCTCAGCCTCCTGAATAGCTGGGATTACAGGCACACACCACCACACCCAGCTAATTTTATACTTTAATAAAGACGGAGTTTTACCATGTTGGCCAGGCTGGTATCAAACTCCTGACCTCAAATGATACACTCACCTTGGCCTCTCAAAGTGCTGGGATTACAGGCATGAGTCACTGTGTCCAGCCCCTCCCATATCTCTTTTGGCCAAGGCAGTACAATTCAGAAGAACTGTGCCAGGGAATACTGGCAAACTGACTTCAATGTGATGCCTGCAGCTCCTGGAGGATTTCCATACCTCCTGGTGCTTACTGATACCTTTACCAGTTAGCTTTTCAGTCCAGGCCAGACTAAGAAAGCAGGAGATCGCAGATCAACCTTAAACTATTTACTAGCAGAACACAGAGGGGTATGCGCGGTCACCAATACTTCCCACTGCACTTGGATAAACACCTCCCGGGAAATAGAGGTTCATATAAAGGAAATATTCAAACAAGCAGAATGGCTGCATTCCTTCAACCAGAAGCGTCCATTCGTCTGTTTTCATACTGCAATAAAGAACTACCTGAAACTGGGTAATTTATGAAGAAAAGAGGTTTGATTGACTCACAGTTCTGGGGGCTGTACAGGAAGTGTGGCCGGGGAAGCCTCAGGAAACTGACAATCATGGCAAAAGGCACAGGGGAAGCAGGCACGTCTTGCCATGGTGGAGCAGGAGAGGGAGTGAAGGGGGAGGGGCTACACACTTCTAAACAACTAGATCCCATGAGCGCTCACTCACTATCACAGGAACAGCAAAGGGGAAGTCGGCCCTCACGAGCCAATCACCTCCCACCAGGTTTCTCCCTCAACATCGGAAATTACAATTTCACATGACATTTGGTGGGGACACAGAGACAAACCATCTCAAGGGTAGTTCAACCACTGAGATTGATTTATTTATTTAAAGATGAAGTCTCGCTCTGTCGCCCAGGCTGGAGCACAGTGGTGCAATCTCAGCTCCCTGCAACCTCTGCCTCCCAGATTCAAGCAATTGTCCTGCCTCAGCCTCCTGAGTAGCTGGGACTACAGCACAC
>CAUYLG010010426.1:0-12740 GCA_963573385.1 Cacajao melanocephalus | reverse complement strand
ACAGGGAAAATGTGGCACATATACACCATGGAATATTATGCAGCCATCAAAAACGATGAATTTGTGTCCTTCGTAGGGACATGGATGAACCTGGAAACCATCATTCTCAGCAAACTGACACAAGAACACAAAATCAAACACTGCATGTTCTCACTCATAGGCGGGTGATGAACAATAAGAACACATGGACAGAGGGAGGGGAGCACTACACACAGGGGTCTGTTGGGGGGGAAACAGGGGAGGGACAGTGGGAAGTGGGGAGGTGGGGAGAGATAGCATGGGAAGAAAAGCCAGATATAGGTGAAGGGGAGGAAAGCAGCAAATCACACTGCCACGTGTGTACCTATGCAACAATCTCGCATGTTCTTCACATGTACCCCAAAACATAAAATACAATAAAAATTAAAAAAAAAAAAAGAAATGTAAAGATATCCCATGTTCTTGGATTGGAAAAATTAATATAGTTAAAATGATTACACAACCCAAAGCAATCTGTAGATTCAATGCAATTCCTATCAAATTTCCAATACAGTTTTTGACAGAAATAGAATTCTAAAATGTATATAGAACCAAAAACAAGCCCAATAGTCAAAGCAATCCTGAGCAGAAATAACAAAGCTGGAGGCATCACACTACCTAACTTCAAAATATATTGTAAAACTAAGTACCCAAAACAGCATGGTTTGGCTATAAAAACAGACACAAACCAATGGAACAGAATGAAGAACCTAGAAATAAATCCACATATTTATAGCCAACTGATTTTTAACAAAGGCACCAAGATTACATATTGGGGAAAAAGAAATCCCTTCAATAAATGGTGCTGAGAATGAATTCAACATCTATATGCAAAAGAATGAAACTAGACCTCTGTCACTCGTCATATACAAAAATCAACTCAAGATGGATTGAAGATTTACATGAAAGATCTGAAACTAGAAAACCTCCAGAAGAGAATAGAGAAAACACAACAGAAAATTGGTTTAGGCAAAACATATTTGGCTAAGACCACAAAAACACAGCCAGCAAAACCAAAAACAGACAAATGAGACTATATTAAACTAAAAAGCTTGTTTACAGCAAAGGAAACAATCAACAAACTAAAGAGACAACCTATGGAATGGGAGAAAATATTTGCAAAGTAGTCATTTAACAAGGGATTTATATCCAGAATATATAAGGAACTCAAACAACTCAATAGCAAAAATAATAATTCCATTAAAAACTGGACAAACACCACAAATGTACACTTCTGAAAAGAAGAAATACAAATGGCTAATAGGTATACGAAAAATGCTAAAAATCACTAACATCATGGAAATACAGATCAAAACCACAGTATCACCTTACCCCAGTTTGAATGCTATTATTAAAAAGACAAAAAAATAGCAGATACTGGCAAGGATGCAGAGGATAGGGAACTCTTTTTGACATGGAGTTTCACTCTTGTTTCCCAGGCTGGAGTGCAATGGTGCAATCTCGGCTCATGGCAACCTCTGCCTCCCAGGTTCAAGAGATTCTCCTGCCTCAGCCTCCTGAGTAGCTGGGATAACAGGCATGCTCCAGCACGCTTGGCTAATTTTTTGTATTTTTAGTAGAGGCAGGGTTTCTCCATGTTGGCCAGGCTAGTCTCAAACTCCCGACCTCAGGTGACCCGCCCACCTCAGCCTCCCAAAGTGCTGGGATTACAGGCACGAGCCATCATGCCTAGCCAAGAGAAAGTAATTCTTATATAGTGCTAATACTATGTAAATTACTACAGCCACTATGGAAAACAGTATGGTGACTTCAGGAAAAAAACAAAAAAAAAACCTACCATATGATCCAGCGATCACACTGCTGGGCATATATCCAAAGAAATCAGTATATCAAATGGATGCATGCACCCCCATGTTTAGTACAGCACTGTTCACAATAGCAAATATACGAAATCAACCTTAAGTGTCCATCAACAGAAAAATGGATAAAGAAAATTTCATATATATACACAGTGGAATACTACTTGTCAGGTATAAATAAGAATAAAATCATTGCCATTTTCAGCAACATAAA
The DNA here is from genome assembly GCA_963573385.1 of Cacajao melanocephalus. NCBI lineage: Eukaryota > Metazoa > Chordata > Mammalia > Primates > Pitheciidae > Cacajao > Cacajao melanocephalus. The sequence continues at coordinate 10,688 of CAUYLG010010426.1, read as the reverse complement.
TGGAACTGGGTGTCATTATGTCATGTAAAATAAGCCAGGTACAGAAGGACAAATAATGCATGTTCCAACTGAGATGTCAAAGCTATATAAAATCGATCCCATGTAGATAGAGAGTAGAACAATAGAAACCAAAAACTGGAAATCATGTGTCAGTGGGTCAGGGGATGAAGAGAAGCAGGTTAATGGGTACAAATGCACAGTTAGATAGAGAAGTAAGTTATAATGGTTTGTGACAGAGTAGGGTGACTGTAGTTAAGAACAATGTATATTTCAAAATAGCTAAAAGAGAGGACTTGAAATGTTCCCAGCACATAGAAATGATACATACTGGAGGTTAAATTACAGGGTATAAGTACCCTGACTTGGTCATTACACATTCTTTGCATGTAACAAAATATCTCATGTATTTCATAAATATGTACAAATATTATGTATCAATTTTTTAAGATTTTAAAAAATAAAATTACATTGCTTGCAGTTGAGTAAGTTTCAAAAATCTTCCTAAAAAGTAAAATGTTGGATTAAAGTATGAAAGAACTTTTGTAAAGCAAGTTTGACACAGGTGATAAGTGACAGTACTTTCTTTTCATATAAAATAAAAAGCTTCTCATAAATTACTAAGTCTAATCTATAATTTATTATTTATGTTTAATGTTTTATATCACTACAGGCCAAATTTAAATGTCATACAGTTTTCCCGACCCCATCCACTAGGTGTCTTAGTGATTTGGCTAGAATAAATTTAGGGTTTGGAAATTCAGGGTAACGGCCTGCAACACAGTGAATGTTAATGAGACAAATTGTTTTCTATGTTCCTATTCTTTTTATCAGGAAGAACTAGCTTTGTTCTCTTTTCTATAAAGTGCTTCTTTAGATTTTATTCCCCTAAAGTTTAAGGTGGTAAAGATAATTCGGGGACTTTAATCCAAATCATAGGACATTTTTTTCTCCATTTAAAAACACATTGTTCTATGAAAATGAGGGAGTGCAATTACAGTAAACTGGATAATTTGTTTTATCTCATCTTCCCTAATGTCTTAAAATTTGGGTTTCAAGCACAAACATTTATAATGTTCAATTTAAATTTTGAGGCTGCATATTGCCTTAAGGTGCTTATTAAGAATTCCATATAAAATTGGAATAAAATAAATATAAAATCATTTCTATACAGTGAAGAGAAAAAAACTCCTTATTTTAGGGAATAATGTCATTTTCTAAAATTTCTAAAAAGAGCTTTCTCATTCCTATAGAAAAGTATTCTATAATTCATATAGTTCAGATGAGGGTTGCTAATTATAGTAATCAACTTCTGTACCACAGAACAGTATAGATTATTAAAGATGTGGCCATCCAACCAACGGAATGGAAAGAAAATTTTTGCTATGTACCTATCTGACAAAGGGCTAATATCCAGAATCTACAAAGAACTAAAAAATATTTACAAGAAAAACGCAAACCTATTCAAGAGTGGGTGAAGAATACGAACAGACACTTTTGAAAAGAAGACATATATGAGGCCAACACACATATGAAAAAATGCTCATCAGTACTGGTCATTAGAGAAATGCAAATCAAAACCACATTGAGATACCATCTCACGCCCGTTAGAATGGTGATCATTAAACAATCTGGAGACAACAGATGCTGGAGAGGATGTGGAGAAACAGGAACACTTTTACACTGTTGGTGGGAGTGTAAATTAGTTCAACCATTGTGGAAGACAGTGTGGTGATTCCTCAAGGACCTAGAAACAAAAATTCCATTTGACCCAGCAATCCCATTACTGGGTATATACCCAGAGGATTATAAATCATTCTATTATAAAGACATGTGCACACACATGTTCACTGCAGCACCGTTTATAATAGCAAAGACCTGGAACCAACCCAAATGACCATCAATGATAGACTGGACAAGGAAAATGTGGCACATACACACCATGGAATACTATGCAGCCATAAAAAAATGATGAGTTTGTGTCCTTTGTAGGGACATGGATGAATCTGGAAACCATCATTCTCAGCAAACTGATACAAAATAGAAAATCAAACACTGCACGTTCTCACTCATAGGCAGGTGTTGAACAATGAGAACACATGGACACAGGGAGGGGAACATCACACACTGGGGTCTGTTGGGGGTGCTAGGGGAGGGACACGGAGGGTTGGGAAGTTGGGAAGGGATAACACGGGGAGAAATGCCAGATATAGGTGACGGGGATGGAGGCAGCAAACCACCTTGCCATGTATGTACCTATGCAACAATCTTGCATGATCTGCACATGTAACCCAGAACCTAAAGTACAATTTAAAAAAGAGAGAGAGAGAAAAAGAAAAAAAGAAACAAAAGATGTGGCCATGATAGACCTCAAACCCTGCCACAGGAATTCGTCCAAATATCATGATAATAAAATTAAAATTCTCAAATGCTTTTATGGGCCAAGCCTTGTTCTAACATACATTAATTCAGTCAGACTCATCCTTAGTATTTCTGAGGTCCCAGGCAAGAATAAAAATGAAGGCTACATTTCTTATGTCTAATTTGAATGTTATAAATAAAGCCTATGCCCAACATGAAAGGACTTACCCAAAACAAAATTAGAGACTAAACACACCCACAGGGAACAAGAGTGCATCAACTCCTCTCTAGTATCTCACTTCTTATTCAGGATTTTCAGACCACTCTCAAAGCCTCCCTAAACCCTATCACCCTAGCAAAAGGGAAGGAAGAGGTAGTGCTATTATCTGAGGAGCCCAGCATGCTCAGCCACCTCATTTGGAGCATCCAAGGCAAAGCAGAAGTGGCCTTCCGGGTTTCTCAAAGCAGAGGCTGTGCACAGCTCCTCCCCTGACACTTAGTGCTCTGCCCACTCCACCTAGTGTTTGGGTCCTCTCCCCTAATTCTCACTTGCCTATTTGGTGATTGATGTTTCAAAGCCTTCATACCAGATTGAAAACAAAAATTCAGAGAATTTCAAATTTTGGTATTTGTGAAACCCTTGTATTATCCTGTTAGGGTTCCCATGACTAAATACCTCAGACCAAGTGTATTAGTCTGTTTTCACACTGCTATAAAGTAATTTATAAAGGAAAGAATTTTCATTGACTCACAGGTTCCACATGGCTGGGAGGCCTCAGGAAACTTACAGTCATGGCGGAGGGCAAACCAGGTGCATCTTACATGGCAGCAAACGAGAGAAAGCATGTGAGCACAGGAAAAGCTACCAGTTATTAAAACCATCAGATCTTATAAGAATTCACTATCATGAGACCAGCATGGGGGAACCCGCTTCCATGATTCAATCACCCCTCCATTGCACATGGGGATTACAATTCAAAATGAAATTTGTGGGGGACACAGAGCCAAACTATATCATTGGATAACTTTAACAACAAATGTTTTTTCTCACAGTTCTGGAGGTCAGAAGTCTGAGGCTGATGTGTCAGTCAACAGTGCTGCTTTCCTTCTCAGGCCACTCTTAGTGGCTTGTGAAAGCTGTTTTCTCCCTTCGTCCTAACATGGTTTTTCCCTGATGCCTGCACATCATTGGCATTTTTTGAGAGGTCCAGATTTCCTCTTCTTAAAATGACACCAAATTGGATTAGGGCTCAACCTAACAGCTTATCTTAATCTAATCAACTCTTTGAAGACTCTGTCTCCAGTTACATTCTGAAGTTAGGAGGAGTTAAGGCTTCAACTTATGAATTTGAAGGAGACCAAACGAAGCCCATAAAAACCTTCTTCAGTGTAAGACCTGAACAGGAACCTCTCTTGCCCAGGTCTACAAACAAAACTTACCTCATTTTAAAAGCTTAAGATTAACACCATATTACAGATAAAGAAATTGAAGTGCAGAGTGGTTATGTAACATTTCCAGGATCACAGAGGTATGAAGCAGGTGCTCCAGCTCCAGAACCTGTGCTTTTAGCCACAACCTTCTATGAGTTCTCCATGAAGGTGGCACACATGACCAAAACTAAGCCAGTCAGAGACTCTTCCAGGAGTGTTTGAATCTGAGCTGGGGAAAGAGCCCTGTCCTCTCTGAATCACAGATGTAGCTCATGAGCTGCTCCTGGTCATTCCCACTATCACCTGGAAAAACTTGCCTAAAGGAACCAAATGCTCATCTGAAGATAGGCGGAGCAGAGATATGCTGGACCTGCTAGGTTGGTCCTGGCTGGCCTTGCCCCTTTGAGGCTTGACTAGTTCTCCCTTTGAATACATGTACTAACTAGCATGCTTCTGGTAAATCTTTCTGTTTGTTCATGCTTTGTTTGGTAATAGTATCTGTTGCTTAGAACCAAAATAATCTGAACTAACCCCAAATAATCCAGAGAACCATTATATAAAATTCTATTTGCTTTGCTGATGATCTCCTTATTCTTTAGATTCAGCAGACAAAGTTAAAACAAATCAACCTAAGAAGCCACCTTGTTTAAATCAGTTCTTTTCTTGCAAAAATTCTGCTTTGCCAGTCTCCATGTTAAGATGTTTATAAAAGAACAGGAAGCCTCTTCCAAAGACCTGACCAGCAGTAACTGTTTTAGAAACCAGTTCTGTTCGCTCTGTTCTTCATCCCTCAAATGTTCACTGTTACTTTTCTTCTCCTTTATGACTGTAGTGTGACATGCTGAGATTTTTAAGAAGGATTCATTAAATTGTAATATATCATTTGACAAGAAAAAGTGAAAAGCATTCTACAAAATTCATCAGTACTGCAAGTACAAAAAGCAAACCACAGGTACTTTAAAGATTCCCGTTATCTGTTGGAGTAGAAGATGTGATAACAGTAAAAAGCAATTAAGTAGCCAGGACACAAATCTTGGTGAGAAATTATTCAAATTCTACAAAATAATTCGAAATTAAAATGCCACCAACTGTGGCTACACATGATTAACTGGATTCAGTCAATTTAGGCAGAACTATCAACCTGGCTGGAGTGAGGACATGGCCTTAATTAAAATAGTTCTATGTGGCTGAAAATTCATTTTCATAGTCACACTGAATAAATGGTTGGAAATTTAAAAAAAGCAAAGAGATTGATTTCTGTTTATTTTAGCTTATTAGAATTAATATATTCTTTGTATGTTGACTGTAACTCCAATACTGTGTTCTCCATTGCCAGGGAATATAACTTAGTAGGAGATACCATTCTTGCACTCCAAAAGCATGGGAAAACTGTACAGGTAAAAGACAAGTAGAGAACAGTATTTGCTGCTCCCCAAAAAACAGAAAACCTTTTACCCTCCTGTGCATCTAGTGGAGCTATAAATACATATTAGATTCTCAATTCATAATTCTTGATTGATGAATAATTCTGTGAGAATATATGTTACAGACCAACATTTTCTGAATTACTTCGACTGCAGTGCATAGTAAAAATTTTTAGTATGCTGAAACCAAAATGAATCCATAAGAATTGACAAGGAAAAACCTTATTAACAAAACAAGTATGCCAGCGTATAAGACAATATTCTTAACATTGACGGGCATTATAAAATATACGAATATATTATTTCAAAGGTTATACAGTAAGCACAGCCTCTGAGTCAATTCTCAACTTTGAGTCTAACATCACTCATTCTGCTTTACATGCTGATCTCCCTAACCACTTCATGGGATTTGGGCTAAACCATGGCAGTTCTTAGGGACAGTTGGATAATTGTTATTTCATAACAACAATCATAATAACATGTTCTGATATTTCACATAAATGTTTAAAACACATTTTAGAAGTAAACGTTTCCCTAGTCATTGTTTCTTTTCACCAAGCTCCTATGCTTACCTGTAGAAGCAGAATGGCAATGAGCATGGGCTGAATGAAGACTCACTGTGTTCCAGACTCTACCACCTAATAGCTATATGAGTGTGGACAGGTGACCTGATAACTCTGGGCCAGGATAAACTCAGATGGCGATAATAATGATAGTTTTGTGATAATAATGGTATCTAACTCATGGGAGTAGTTGACATAATCTGTATGGTTGGGATAACACCTGGTACCTGGTAGGAGCTTAATAAATACAATGCTTTTTCGGGATGGTGGTGTCTATAGTAAGAAACATGTAATTCAGAGAATGGAGCCATACTGGTCAAATGGTGTGGGGACTTCAGCTAAGCCTTGAAGACATATGAGCTCTCCCCTGTGGTCTCAGTTTCGGCTGAAACTGTGCTTGGTATACCTGCCACACTGAAAACATTTAACAAACGTGGAAGTAATGACAACAGAATTAAGAAATGACCTGTACTGACAAAACCTGGAGCATTAAAATTGTCTCCGAACATAAGATTGGCACATTTTTGAGATTTTAGACTGGTAGGCAGACTTTACAACAACTGCAGACCAATACCGTCTCTTGCTTCCTAGCAATGACAAAAAGATGGATGATCAAGAAAGTCTGAGTTGCCTTATGTGCTGATTCAGTAGATGAGATCTCTGATTTCTCTCCCTTCTCATTATTTGAACCTGACCTTTCCACAACGAATCTAATATCAGCCTGTTTGGCCTTTGATCACCACAACCCTAGTGCCACCCGGTGAGTCCTGGTATGACAGACAGGCAGACACAAAGCTACATTTATATTTCTGAAAGCCATTTCTGTAAGTAGAGTAGTGTTATATTTTCTAGCATTTTGTGGTTGTTTATTAGAAACATTTGGGAAGGGTTTATGCTTCTGTTTTTGATGAGGTTTGACCAACTTTTTACTTTTTTAAATCTTCAAGTGTCTTTCTGAAACAGAGGCAGGAAGTGATCACCCAAGCCTCGTAACCAGTCTGGAAATTTCTAATAGATAGGATAGCCCTAGGAAGAAAGATTAATACAACTTTTGCTCTATAGAGGTTCCAAACTCCTATAAGGCTCTGCAGCATTCCCATGGACAATTAGGGAGTCATCAATGAAAACCTACCTCAATTTAATCCACTCTCAAGTCCAAACAGCTAACAAAACCCATGTTATCACCAGGCCCATAGAGTGTCTTAACAGATATCAAGGGAGGCATAACAGTTGGTATGTGTGGGCACTGGAATTGGGGATTAAGTCCTTCTTCTGGCAATTCTAAGCATAACAAGTGATATCTGCACTGGCTAGTCTTTGGGTTAGAAATGCTACAGCAAAAAAAGAAAGCATTCACAGGCACAGAAGTCCAATGATTCTAATATTCAAATATTCTCTGTACAAAGACCATGCAGACAGGTCTTTCTCAGAACATGCTAGGCCACTGGAAGTAGCTGTTCTGGACTGGAATTTTACCTACATCTTGGGCTTTAATTCTTCACAATTCTATGTTGTCATCATAATAATTTCTTCCCCATGTTCTCTGTCTTTCAGCACTTCCCTCTTCTCTATTAGCAACATATGGCTGGCTAGCCGTACCTCATTTCAAATTAGAAAAGGATAATCCTGCTGCAACATAATTGTGTCAATTTGACAGCCAAATCAGAACAAATTAAGAATCTAATATTATAAAACATTACACTATGTGTCTTGGAAAATAGGCTTTTTTTTTTTTTTAATAAATGGAGTCTTGCTCTGTTGCCCAGGCTGGATACAGTGGCATGAGTTCAGCTCACTGCAATCTCCAGCTCCCAGGCTCAGTGATTCTCCTGCCTCAGCCTCCTTAGTAGCTGGGATTACAGGTGCATGCCATCATGGCTGACTAATTTTTGTATGTTTAGTAGAGACAGGGTTTTACCATGTTGGCCAGGCTGGTCCTAAACTCCTGGCCTCAGGTTATCTGCCCACCTTGGCCTCCCAAAGTGTTGGGATTACGGGCGTGAGCCACCACACCCAGCCAAATATGCCTAATTTAAGGGCTCTATCTACAGGAAAACTTATCAGAGATTAAAAATTATAAGCATGGTACAAAACTAATCAGATACAAAACTAAATGGAGCTAATTCATGAGATGACCAGAATAAAAATTCAAAAACACATAATTAGACAAGAGTGACAGTTAGATAAAAATAAAAAAGCTCTGAGATTTTATTCTTTCCAAAAGTCAAATGCTCAAACAGATAATAAGGCATGCCTCTTAGCAGACATGCATATAGAAAATCTTAAAATAAGTAGATATGTTTGGTGGATTCATGCATTTTGAACAATCACCAAATTCTGACTGCTACAAAAAAAAGTGAGTATTTTTAGTATACATTAATAGTGGCACAATGACCAAATCAAAGGGCCTAACAGAGTCACTTTATTCTGCACAAAAACCTTAGAGTATTTTTGGTATTGTTTCCTATCTATTCACACATATTTCTTATTTTATAAATACTGGCAAACTAAATCATAGGATACTAAAAGGGAAACAGCAGTATATTGACAACTTTTTGTTTCCTTTGTCCCAATTGAAGAACTGGGAATATTTGGCCTCAAGGCCTTACGATGATCAGAAACAATAATGGGAGCCATTAAGCCAAATTTATTGAGGAAATAAGAAGCTCGTGCTGTAAGTGGAAACCCAGAAACTGATATCCATCTTTATGTCATTCGTAGAGAGGATTTGTGCTTTGAATAGGAGTTAGATGTATTTTAGATAACTTTAAACTTCAAGATTCTATGTGACTTTGAAATTAATAAGTACAGAACTAGAGATAACTGAGGAGAGAGAATTAAACTAAATAGAGTTGTAGAACTCTACTAAATAGAAGAGCGTACAGCGTCCAAGTTTGAATCCAGCCAAGCAATCACTGCTGTCTTTATTAGTCTGTTCTCTCACTGCTATAAAGAACTATCTGAGACTGGGTAATTTCTGTATGAAAGTGTAACTGGCTCACAGTTCTGCAGGCTATATAGGAGGCATGGCTTGGGAGGCCTCAGGAAACTTACAATCATGGCAGAAGAACAAAGGGAAGCAAGCACCTTCTTCACGTGGTGGCAGAAGAGAGAGGGTGAAGGAGGATGCACTACACACTTTTAAACAAACAGATCTCATGAGAACTCATTTGCTATCTCAAGAACAGCAAAGGGGAAGTCTGCCCCAATGATTCAATCACCTCCTACCAGGCCCTTCACCCAATACATGGTGATTACAGTTTGACATGAGATTTGAGTGGGGATACAGAGACAAACCACATCACCTTCTTTCCTTGTCCTCTGTGTTAATATAGAGCATTCGTCTGAGCAATGGTCAGTGTGTTCAATGCACTGTGCTTACTCAAGGTGACTCCTGAGTTCACAAATGTTTGCGTGCCTCTATTTAGAAGAAAAACAGGATAAATTAAAGATGCTATTTTCATAGAGGCAGCCCAAATAGTTGTCTTTCCCCAGAAAGCTAATTTACTTACCATTACACATACATATCAGAGTCTCCAAAGTGCCATGAGTGTGTTTATCCCAGGATTTGCCAAGACAATCCATGCGCTATGGGGAAAAGTAATGCTTCAGTGGTAGACCTCTTGAAAATTAAGAATGCATTTAGGCCTTACTTTTACTATATGGATTGATATATATCATATAGTTGAGTGTCAAGGAGGACACAGGAGAAATCTGAGGGAGGAGTTGGAGTTATATCAGAAGGCACACTGAAGGGGCAGTTTTACTCCTTATTTGTCATCAAAATATTAGCAGTAAAATAAAATTTACATTTCCGTTAATTCTTGTACAACTTAATGTATATTCAAAATAATTAGACAGCAGTAAAATAGCAAAATAGCAGTACAGTAAAATTTACTTTTCCTTTTGTGAATTTTTGCACAACTTAATTTAATGTGTATTCAAAATAATTAGCAAACTGAGGTTCTTCTATATTGGTTGAGTTTTATGTGTTTTCAGTATTGTATTCGCTTGATTTATTTCATATCACATTCTGTACCTGTACTAGTTGCTTTTATTTAAAAAAAAAACTCTTGAAAAATTTAAGTTTGGATTTGAAATATTAAAATAAATGGTAACAAATGAATCTTAATATTAAAAGCAGACTTCTGAAAAAAATTTCTGGAAAAATAATGTATTTATAGGTTATTTGAACTATTTTAACACAACTCTCACAAAATAGACACACAGCTTAAAAACCTTCATAGAAACCACAGGTTGTTAGCATTTGTAATTTAACTGCATGTGATAAACAAGAAAATATAAAAGCTGATATTGCTCCCACTGAAAAAATAAGCTCTTTATCACCACTCCCAAACCCCAATTCAAGGGTAAAATTATAATCATCCAATGAGAAAAGATAAGATCCTCAAACTCTGATATTATCAAGAAAATTAAAGTACAAATTTGCCTCCAGTAGAACCAGCGGTAAGCTTCACACTAAGTACATTATTCAGCCTTCAAAAAAATAGCCTATGGTTGTATGAAGCTATCAGTATGAGCAAGATGTTTAAAAAGTAAGCCACCAGAACACCACTGATAAGATCCAAGTAGGAGAAAAATAATTTTTGTACCATGAATGAATTTTCAAAAGTTAAATACTAGGAGTTTTGCCATTTTTACATTATATTTTTTAAATGTCTCTATTTGTGTAAGGTTTATAAAACCAGTATAACATCTACAACCATCTGATCTTTGACAAACCTGACAAAAACAAGCAATGCAGAAAGGATTCCCTATTTAATACATGGTGTTGGGAAAACTGACTAGCCATATGCAGAAAGCTGCAATTGGATCTCGTTCTTACTCCTTACACAAAAATCAACTCCAGATGGATTAAAGATTTAAACCTAAGACTTGACACCATAAAAAT
>CAUYLG010010425.1:0-17930 GCA_963573385.1 Cacajao melanocephalus | reverse complement strand
GGAATAGAAATTCCATTTGACCCAGCAATCCCATTACTGGGTATATACCCAAAGGATTATAAATCATTCTATTATAAAGACACATGCACATGTATGTTCATTGCGGCACTGTTCACAATAGCAAAGACTTGGAACCAACCCAAATGCCCATCAAGGATAGACTAGATAAAGAAAATGTGGCACATATACACCATGGAATACTATGCAGCCATGAAAAACGTTGAGTTCATATCCTTTGCAGGGACATGGATGAATCTGGAAACCATCATTTGCAGCAAGCTGACACAAGAACAGAAAACCAAACACTGCATGTTCTCACTCATAAGTGGGTGTTGAACAATGAGAACACATGGACACAGGGAGGGGAACATCACACACTGGGGTCTGTTGGGGGATGGGGGGCTAGGTGAGGGATAGCAGGGGGTGGAGAGATTGGGGAGGGATTACATTAGGAGAAATACCTAATGTAGGTGATGGGGGGATGGAGGCAGCAAACCACCATGGCATGTGTATTACCTATGTAACAATCCTGCAAGATCTGCACATGTACTCCAGAACTTAAAGTAAAATAAAATTTAAAAAAAGTTAAAAAAATGTGTATTCTGCAGCTCTTGGATGAAATGTTCTGTAAATATAGTGCAGATTAAGCCCATTGTTTCTTTGTCAATTTTGTGTCTGGAAGATATGTCCAATGCTGAAAGTGAGGTGTTGAAGCCTCCAGCTGTTATTGTATGGAGGCCTATCTCTCTCTTTAGCTCTGATAATATTTTATTTGTATATCTGGGTGCTCCAGTGTTGAGTGTGTGTGTGTGTGTGTGTGTGTGTGTGTGTGTGTGTGTGTGTGTATATATTTACAATTGTTATATACTCTTGCCTAATTTACCCCTTTATTATTAGTGACCTCTGTCTCTTCTTATAGTTTTTGTCTTGAAATCTCTTTTGTCTGATATAAGTATAGGTATTCATGCTCTGTTTTTGGTACCATTGGCATGAAATATCTTTTGAATCCCTTTATTTTTGGTCTATGTGTGTCTTCAGAGTTGAAATGTGTTTCTTGTAGGCAATAGGTCATTGGGTTCCCCTTTTTTATCACCCATTCAGCCACGGTATGTCTTTTGATTAGAGAGTTTAGTCCATTTACATTCAATGATGTTATTTAATAAGTAAGTACTTACTCCTGCCATTTTGTTATTTGTTTTCTGGTTGCTTTGTGATCTTCTCCTCCTTCTTTCATTCTTTCCTGCCTTCCCTTTAGTGAGAGTGATTTCATCTGGTGGTATGCCATAATTTCTTGATTTCTTTGGTTCCTGTATCTGTTATATATATATATTTTTTCATTTAAGGTTACCATGAGGCTTGCTAATACTATCTTATAACTCATTATTTTAAGCTGATAACAACACCATTTACATAAACAAGCAAAAAGAAAACAAATAAAGACTCTATGCCTTAACTTCATCCCCTAACTTTTTAACTTATGTTGTGACTATTTACATCTTATTGTACTATGTATTTCTTGAAAAGTTGTTGTAGTTATTATTTTTGATCAGTTCATCGTTTAGTCTTTCTACTTAAGGGTACTTCACACACCAGTTACAGGGTTATAATACTCTGTGTTTTTTTGTGTACTTAATATTACTAGTGTGTTTTGTACCTTCATATGACTTCTTATGTCCATTAATGTGCTTTTCTTTCTGACTAAATTATTCCCTTTAGCATTTCTTATAAAACAATTCTGGTGTTGATGAAATCCCTCAGCTTTTGTTTCTCTGGGAAAGACTTTATTTCTCCTTCATGTTTGAAGGATATTTTTACTGGATGTACTATTCTAAGAAAAGATTTTTTCCTTCAGCAATTTAAATATGTCATGTCACCCTATCCTGGCCTGTAAGGTTTCCACTGAACAGGCTGCTGCCAGACATGTTGGAGCTCCATTTTATGTGATTTGTTTCTTTTGTCTTGCTGCTTTTAGGATCCTTTCTTTATCCTTGACCTTTGGCTGTTTAATTATTAAATGCCTTGAGGTAGTCTTCTTTAGGTTAATATGCTTAGTGTTCTATAACCTTCTTGTACACAAATATTAATACATTTCTCTAGGTTTGGGAAATTATCTGTTATCATCCCTTTGAATAAATGTTTTACCCCTATTTCTTTCTCTACTTCCTCTTTAAGGTCAATAACTCTTAGATTTGCCCTTTTGAGGCTACTTTCTAGATCCTGTAGGAATGCTTCATTATTTTAATTCTTTTTTCTTTTATCGCCTCTGATTATATATTTTCAAATAGGCTATCTTCAAGCACATTATTTTTTTTTCCTCTGCTTGATCAGTTCTGCTATTAAAAGAGTCTAATGCATTTTTCAGTATGTCATTTGCATTTTTCAGCCCCAGAATTGCTGCTTGATTCATTTTAATTATTTCAATCTCTTTGTTAAATTTATCTCATAGAATTCTGAATTCTTTCTCTGTGTTGTCTTGAATATCTTTGAGTTTCCTTAAAACAAACATCTTGAATTCTCTGAAAGGTCACATATCTGTTTCTCCATAATTGGTCCCTTGTACTTATTTAGTTGATTTGGTGATGTCATGTTTTCCTAGATGGTTTTGGTGCTGATGGATATTTGTCTGTGTGTAGGCACTGAAGAGAGGTATTTATTGTAGTCTTTGCAGGCTAAGCTTGTTTTTACCTGCCCTTCTTAGGAAGACTTTCAAGGTATTTGAAAGGACATTGGTATTTTGTTCTAAGCCCAGTGTCTTAGAAGACACTCCAAGCCCAGTAACACTGTGGGTCTTGCAGACTCATAGAGGTACCGTCTTGGTGATCTTAGATAAGATCCAGAGGAATTCTCTGGATTACTAGGCAGACACCTATTCTCTGCCCTTACTTCCTCCCAAATAAACAAAGTCTCTGTTTCTGTTCTGAGCAATCTAGAGCTGGCAATGTACTTATACAAGCACCCCTGTGGCCACTATCACTGGGACTGTACTGGGTGAGACCTAAGGCCAGCACAGCACTGGGTCTCACCCAAGGCCCACTGTAACCACTACTTGGCTACCACCTATGTTCATTCAAGGTACTGGGACTGTATAATCAAAAGGTGTTGAAGCTTTTCAGGCTTGTGTCCTTCCACTCAGGAAAGCAAGTTCCCTCAGGCCCCAGGCAGGTCCAGAGATGCCATCCAGGAGCCAGGAAACTGGAGTCAGTATCTTACAAGTCTACCTGGTGTTCTATTGTACTACAGCTAAGCTGGCACTCATATCATGTGATGCAGTTATTCTTAATCTTTTCTACCCTTTCCATAGGCAAAGGAGTCTCATCCCATGGCTAGTACCACCACAGGCTCACAGAGAGTACTGTCAGGCTACTGCCAATGTTCCCTTAAGAGCCAAAGTCTCTTCAGTCAGCTTGTGGTAAATATTGCCTGGCCTGGAACTCACCCTTCATGACAGTGGGCTCCCCTCTGGCCCAGGGCAGGTCCAGAAATGCTGTCCAAGAGCCAAGTCCTGGAATTAGGGTTCCCAAGAGCCCACTTTGTGCTTTAAACTCCTGAGGTTGTGCTGGCATGTAAAGTGCAAGACAAAGTCTCCTTTACTGTTTCCTCTTCTTTTCTCAAGCAGAAGGAGTCTTGCCCCATAGACACCACAGCTGGGAATATGGTAAGTTTCAGTTTAATTCAGGAAGTCTGATTCTCACCCAGAGCCCATGACATACTATCTGGGTATTACTCCTCATTATTCAGGGTCCAAGGGCTCTTTAGTCAGCAGCCAGGACTGGGTCTCTCTCTTCAAGGTAATGGATTCCCTTTTGGCTTAGTGTGTGTCTACAAATGTTGTCCGGAAGTTAGGTCCTGGAAAGGAGGTCTTACATCTTTGACTGGCTCCCTATCCTACTGTGGCTGAGCTGGTATCCAAGATGCAAGACAAAATCTTCTTTAGTCTTCCCTCTCCTCCGCTCAAACAGAAGGAAGGGGTTCCTTTTGAATCCATAAGCTGTGTAGCTTGTGGTTGGGGGAAGGGTGTCACAAGCACTCCCTTAGCTGCCCCACCTGGTGTCTCAGTAGGTCATGTGCCCCACCAGTCCACTGGCACTGAGTTGAGTTCAGCAATAGGACTTGCCTACAAATTTCAGTCCTTGTGGCCTAGACTGTTCAAGTTTATTTAGGGCCCCAGAGAACTTTAGCCTAGTGTGACAAGGCTTGACAGAACTCAAATTCCAACTGCTGAGTTGGTGACTTCCCTCTACCTAAGGCTGGTCTAAATGCTCCCTCCGTGGGCAGGTGTTAGCTAAGTTAAGCCCAGTTTTGCTTTCTGCTACAACAGGGCAATACTGAGTTTAATGCAATGTCTCACAATTGCTGCACTCTCCCTCCCTCTCCCATTTTCACAGATCCTCTCTCTGTGCCACACGGCTACTGCCAGGGGATGGAGGATGGGCAGTGTCTGCAATTCAAGACTCTTTTCTATCCTCTTCAGTGCCTCTTTCAGTGATATGAAGTTACAGCCAGGTACTGTGAGTGCTCACCTAATTTTTGGTTCTTATGAAGGTGCTTTTTTTGTGTAGATAGCTGTTAAATTGGTGTCTGCCTTGTGGGGAGAATTGGTGGGGCCTTCTATTGAGACATCTTGCTCCCCTTATATATTTTGGATATTAACCACTTACCAGGTGTAGGGTTTGCAAATAACTTTCCCCACTCTGTGGGTTATCTCTTTACTTTGTTAATTGGAGTTTTTGTTGTTGTTCTTTTTTCTGTGCAAACACTTTTTAGTTTGATGCTATCCCCATTTGTCTATTTTGGCTTTTGTTGCCTGAGCTTTAGGGGTCACGTCCAAAAAGTCCTTGCCCTGACCTATGTCATGAAGCTCTCCCTCTCTGTTTTCTTTTTGTTGGTCTACAATGTAGGTCTTATGTTTAAGTCTTTGATCTTTTTCGAATTGATTTTGGTACATGATGTACGGTTAGGGTCCAATTTCATTCTTCTTTATGTGGATAACCAGTTTTCCCCACACCATTTATTAATTAGACTGTCCTCCCCACATTGTATGCCTTTGGCACCTTTGTCAAAAAATCAATTTATCAGGGAGCTGTGGCTTAAGGTGCCGACATGGCCAAGTCCAAGAACCACACCACACACAACCAGTCCCGAAAATAGCACAGAAAAGGTATCAAGAAACCCCAACCACAAAGATACGAATCTCTTAGGGGGTTGGACCTCAAGTTCCTAAGGAACATGCGTTTCACCAAGAAGCACAACAGGAAGGGCCTAAAGAAGATACAGGCCAACAATGCCAAGGCCATGAGTGCACATGCTGAGGCTATCAGGGCCCTTGTAAAGCCCAAGGAGGTTAAGCCCAAGATGCCAAAGGGTGTCAGTTGCAAGCTCAATTGACTTGCCTATATTGCCCATCCCAAGCTTGGGAAGTGTGCTCATCCCCGCATTGCCAAGGGGCTCAGGCCATGCTGGCCAAAGGCCAAGGCCAAGGATCAAACCAAGGCCAAGGCTGCAGCTTCAGCTTCATTTTCAGCTCAGACTCCCAAAGGTGCCCAGGCCCCCTACAAAGGCTTCAGAATAGAGATCTCTGTCTGCCAACATGAGGATAGAAGGACTGGTGCAACTGACTAAGCCCACCCCAACCACCCCAGCTGCTGTCTGCATGGGACTGGGGTCCTCCTGTGCTATTTGTACAAATAAAACTGAGGCAGGAAAAACAAAAAAAAATCAATTTATCATAAATGCATGGTATATTATTTTGTTCTCACACTGCTATAAACAATGACATAGACTGGGTAATTTATGAAGAAAAGAGGTTAATTTACTCACAGTTCTGCAGGCTTAATAGGAAGCATGACTGGGAGGGCTCAGAAAACTTACAATCATGGCAGAAGGCAAAGGGGAAGCAGGTACATATTAGCATGGCAGAGAAGGAGAGAGAGAGAGTAAGTAGGGAAGTGCCACACACTTTTAAAGAATCAGGTCTCAGAGAACTCACTCACTGTCACGAGAAGAGCATGAGCACATGGGGAAAATCTGCCCCCATGATCCAGTGACCTCCCACCAGGTACCTCCCCCAACATTGGGAATTACAATTTAACATGAGATTTGGGTGGGGACACAGAGCCAAACCATATAATTATGCCCTGGTCCCTCCCAATCTCATGTCCTTCTCACATTCAAAACACAATTATGCCTTCCCAACAGTCCCCTAAAGTCTTAACTCATTCCAGCATTAACCCAGTAATCCAAGTCTAAAGTTTCATTTGAGACTAGGCAAATCTCTTTCACCTGTGAGCCTACAAAATAAGAAAAGGTAGTTACTTCCAAGATATAGTGGGGGCACAGACATTGGGTGAATGCTCCCATTCCAAATGGGAGAAATCAGCCAAAACAAAGGGGCTATGGGTCCCATGCAAGTCTGAAACCCAGCAGGGCAGTCATTAAATCTTAGAGCTCCAAAATATTTTTTGACTCCATCTCTCACATCTAGGCCACACTGATGCAGTGGGTGGGCTCCTAAGGCTTTGGGAAGCTCTGCCTCTGTGGATCTGCAGGGTACAGCCCCAACAGCTGCTTTCATGGGCAGACATTTAGTGCCTGCAGCTTTTCTGGGTGCACTGTGTAAGCTGTTTGCAAGAATCTACCATTCTGGGTTCTGGAGGACATTGGTCCTCTTCTCACAGCTCCACTAGGCAGTGCTCCAGTGGGGACTCTGTGGTGAGGGCTGCAACCTCATATTTCCCCTCCATACTGCTCTAGTAGGAGTTCTCCATGAGGGTGCTGCCCTTGCAGCAAACTTCTGCCTGGACATCCAGGCATTTCCATACATCTTCTAAAATCTAGACAGAAGTTCCCAAACTCCAAGTCTTGTCTTCTGTGCACCCACAGGCCCAAAACCACATGTAAGCCACCAAGGCTTGGGGGTTGCACCCTCTAAAGCCAAAGCCCAAACTGTACCCAGGCCCCTTTTAGTCATAGCTGGAGCTGTAGTAGCTGGGATCCAGGGAATCATCTCCTGAGGCTGCACAGAGTAGCTGGGCCATGGGTGTGGCCCATGAAACCACTTTTTCTTCCTAGGTCTCTGGGCCTGTGATGGGAGAGGCTGATGTGAAGATCTCTGAAATGCCCTGGGAACATTTTCCCCAATTGTTTTGGCTATTAACATTTGGTTCCTTTTTACTTATGCAAATTTTTGCAGCAGGCTTGAATTTCTCCCTGAAAATGAGCTTTCTTTTCTATTACATGGTCAGGCTACAGATTTTCCAAACTTTAATGCTCTGCTTCCCTTTTAAATATAAGTTCCAATTTCAGACCATCCTTTTGTGAATGCATATGATCATATGTTTTTAGAAACAGTTAGTTCACATCTTGAATGCTTTGCTGCTTAGAAATTTCTTCTGCCAGATACCCTAAATTATCTCCCTCAAGTTTAAATTTCCACAGATCTCTAGGGCAGGGGCAAATGCTGCCAGTCTCTTTTCTAAAGCATAGCAAGAGTGACCTTTACCCCAGTTCCCAATAAGTTCCTCATCTCCTTCTGAGACCACCTCAGCCTAGACTTCATTGTCCATATCACTGTCAGCATTTTGGTCAAAACCATTCAACAAATCTCTAGAAACTTCCAAACTTTCCCACATCTTCTTTTCTTCTTCTGAGCCCTCTAAACTGTTCCAAACTCTGCCTGTTACCCAGTTTCAAAGTCACTTTCACATTTTCAGGTATCTTTATAGCAATGCCCACTCCCAGTAACAATTTTCTGTATTAGTCTATTCTCACACTGCTATAAAGAACTACCGGAAACTGGTTAATTTATGAAGAAAAGAGGTTTAATTAACTCACAGTTCCACAGGCTTAACAGGAAGCATGACTAGGAGGCCTCAGGAAACTTACAATCATAGTGGAAGGTGAAGGGGAAGCAGGTACATCTTACAATGGCAAAGCAGGAGAGAGAGAGAGTGAATGTTGAAGTGCCACACACTTTTAAACCATCAGATCTTGTGGGAACTCACTCACTATCATGAGAACAGCATGGGGGAAATCTGTCCCCATGATCCAATGACCTCCCACCAGGTACCTCCCTCAAAATTGGAAATTACAATTCAACATAAGATTTGGCTGGGGATACAGAGCCAAATCATATCACATGGGTTTACTTCTAGGCTTTCTATCCTATTTCATTGGTTGATGAATCTCTTTTTCTGCCAGTATCACGTTGCTTTTATTACAATCTTTATATCTTAGAGTTGGGTAGGGTGGTATCTCCAGTTTGTTCTTTTACCTCAAGATTATTTTGGCTATTTGGGGTGTTTTGTGGTTCCATTGGAATTTGATTATTTTTGTCTATTTCCATGAAAAATTACATTGTGATTTTGATAGGGATTGCTTTGAATCTGTAGATTTCTTTTAATTCAGCCATTGAAGTGTCACAGCCCCTCTATTCACAATCCATCAGCAGGAACTAGTCACATGGTCCTGCCAAGTAAAAGGTGGCTGGGAAATGTAGTCTAACTATGTGCCTGGAAAGAGGATATGGATTTGGTGAGAATCTAACCAGTCTGTCAGAAGTGCCATAGCATCTCTTCAGGGGGTGTATTAGTTTCCTAAAGCTTCTGTAACTATAACTGGTTGGTGATATGGTTTGGATTTGTGTCCCACCCAAACTTTATGTTGAAATGTAATCCACCTTGCTGGAAGTAGGAGACACTGGTATGAGGTTATTGGATCATGGGGACAGTTTTTCATGGTTTAACACCATCCTCCCTTGATGTTGCTGTTATCATAGTGAGTTCTTGTGAGATCTGATTGTTTAAAAGTGTGTGGCACATGCCCCATGTCTCCCGCTGTCTCTCTCTCCTACTCTGGCCATGTAAAGTGCTGGATTTCCCTTTGCCTTCCACCATGATTGTAAGATCCCTGAGGCCTCCCCAGAAGACGGTACCACTGTACAGGAATTTAAAACCTCTTTTTGTTATAAATTACCCAGTTTCAGGTGTTTCTTATAGCAGTATGAGAATGAGCTAATACAGTTGGTTTACAGCAGGAATTAATTCTTAAAGTTTTGGAGGGCAAAAGTCTTAAATCATTTTTTTACTTCTAGCTACATCACTCCCATTTCAGTTTTCATTTTCACATGGCCATCTTCCTTCTATGTGTATTTTGTGCCTTCAAATCTTCCTCACCTTATAAAGGCACCAGTAATTGGATTTAGGGTCCATTATAATCCAGTATAATTTCATGTTAACACAATCACATCTGTAAAGTCTCCACTTCCAAATAAGGTCACATTCACAGGTACAAGGGATTAGAACTTCAGCATATCTTTTGGAGAGACACAATTCAACTCACTATAGGGAGAATATTGGCTTCCTATTACACAGTACCTGTGGATCAGGAGTGCAGGCACAAGTTAACTGGTCCTCTGTTCAGGCTCTTCCAGGCTGAAATGAAAGTATCTGCCAGGGCTATGGTTCTCATGTGAACTTCAAGCCCCTCTTCCAAGCTCACATAATGTAATTCATCAAGGTTACAGAACTGAAGTCCCTGGTTTTTGCTGTTTGTTGATCAAGGGTAAGCTGCATCTTTAAAGTCAGCAGGAGCACATCTCTCTGATGCTTTGCCTTTGTTTAAAGGCTCACCTGATTAAGTCAGGCCCACCTAGGGCAATATCTGTTTTGATTAGCTCAAAGGCAACTGATGAGTAATATAATCACAGGAGTAATATCTCATCATAATCCCAGGTTGTAACCACACTGAAGAGGAAGCGATTATATAAGAATGTGGGTCACTGTAGGTCATCTTATAATTTTGCCTACCAAAGGGGATATATTTATTATAAACCCAATTAGATTTAGAATTAAAATCGTAAATCTGTAAAATAATCCATTTTATGTTTTTATATTTTTGCATTAAGGAATCTTTGCATACTTGGTGTTTATATATTTACAATGTTTTAGAACATTTGTCTAATTAAACTAAGAAGTCAGCCTTATGACAGCATCTAAAATTATAATTGTGCAGTGAGTTCAGGCAGGTTTACTATATTGAAATCATTCTAGTATCTTCAAGTTTATGAGAGCTTAAAGTTGAGCGCTTTTCACAGTTACTATTACAGAATCCCACGTACAAGCTCTTCATACAAGTTGATCTTTTCTGAGTTCAAGGGGTACCATTTTTTATTTCTTTCATCTACTTGCAGTAATCTGTAATCCTCACTGATGCTCAAGCTAACTTCCTCGGTTTTGATTAGATTCTGAATTTTTTAAGCTGTCTTTATCCTAATGTCTGGTATCTATTTCCTGGCCCTGTAAGATATATGAGTCACTATAGAGGTAACTTAATAAGCCTATAACAAAAAGCCAAGCTGTATAACTGTAAAGTATTTTATTGTATCTTTCCTTGACCAACCCCACAGAGTTCCAACAAACACTTAATGATGCCAACTGTATTAGTCTGTTTTCACACTGCAGTAAAGAACTACCTGAGACTGGGTAATTTATAAAGAAAAAAAGTTTTAATTGACTCACAGTTCTGCATGGTTGGGGAGCCCTCAGGAAATGTACAATTATGGTGGAAGGTGAAGGGAAAGCAAAGCACATCTTACATGGCAGCAGCAGAGAGAGAGAGAATAAAAGGGGAAGTGCCACACACTTCCAAACAACCAGATCTCATGAGAACTCACTATCATGAGAACAGCACGGGGAAAGCCCACCCCCATGATTCAATCACCTCCCACCAGGCCCCTCCCCTGACATATGGTGATTACAATTCGAGAGATGAGATTTGGATAGGGACACAGAACCAAATCATATCACCAACTATTAAGTAAAAACAAATGAAAAATAATTATATACTATTAGTAATAAAATCTAGATTCACAAAGAGTAGAGACAAGGCTCCACCTCCCCCAGTCCCATACAACTGTTGAGTGTGGTGACCCAACTTGGCTCATTTCTGTGAGGGCAATCACTTAGGAGTTTCTTCTTGGCACCAGGACAGACTAGAGTGAGGCAAGTGAGATCCCCAGGGTGCAAAGTGCAAGGCAGCACTCACCCTCAGGCATGTGCTAGAAAAGATGCCTGAACTTCTTCATGGGGGCAGTACCTGAGAATGACACCTCCATAAATTATTCACTCCAGGCATCTTGCGCCTAAGCCTATTCTCAGTCCTATTGAGCACCTGAAAATTCTTTTGAGAGTGACTCTGTTCACAAAGACTTTTTAAAATATCAAGAAAAGGCTACTCCCATCCCTTATCTTTTGGTGAGAGTTCCTGCTGGAGCTGGCTTTTTTTCCAGGTGATGCCACACCTGGAGGGTTCACCTTTTGACTCAGGAATTGTCCCATCTTTCAGAGCAGCTCCACCTGTTCAAACTCTCTCTTGGAAGTCTCACGCCTCCCACATTGAATCCATTACAAAGTCTTAAAAATGACATTTGCAACATATTTATTCTTTAAGAAATCAGAAGACTCAGATCTGCAAAAAAATAATAACACAAAACATCACTCTTAGTCCCTCCACCCACAAATAACTACCCTTCACATTTTGAAGGATGATTGTTTAGCTTTTTTATGCATAGACACACTTTAGTTTTAAATTTTTAGCTGCAAATTGTGTGTTATGATTGGCAGATTAAAAAGCTAGAATACCAATCTATTTCAGGAAATGAGGCTCCAGCTTTTGGTTTCACGCAAGAGGTGCTGACTGCCGCTTTTGGGATTCAAACTGCAGCTCAGCTCTGAATCCATTCAACTCTGTGATGTGGGTGCTCAGCTGGCAGGATGATCTGGAACTCATACACAAGGGCGAATATGTAAGACTCCATATGGAAAGGAAGGTCACCAAAACTGCTCCAACTTGAGCTTTCCCTCTGTGAAGGTGATGTAATTGTACACAGCCTAAAGATTCAAATGTCCCCACACAGCCCAAGACCTGAAAAGATGATCCCTTTAGATTCAAGAAACCTTTTACTGCTCTATTGAATAGGATTCCCTATAACTCTGGCATGCCCTTAATTCTGCCTCCATCAGATAGACAGACTTTAGTTTGCTTAAAGAGAAAACAAACACAGAACAGAAATTCCAACCACAGAAATAACAACAGCCAACATTTACTAAGAGCTTACTATAAGTAGTCTACTAAGTGTTTTTTGTTTATAATTAACATTTCACAACAACTCAATGAGTAGCTACGATTCGTATCCCTATTTTACAAATGAGAAAACATGTTTAGAAAGGTCTGTGACTTGCTCAGGGTCTTGCTAGTTAGTGAAGGATGAAGAACCCTATGCCCTCTCTCTTAATCCCTACACTAAACTGCCACTCACATTTGCTTGTAGCAATTATAACTCACATCCTTACATACAACAAAAACATAAAAAATACAACAACAATTATACATAACAACTATAAAAGGTAATGTGTCACGTAAAACCAAATCACATGCAGAGTACTAGAAGTTATAAAAATGAAAAAAATTGTGAAATACAATTTGGAAAGTTTCTAAGAACTCAAAGGGAAAATTCAAATCTTTAATTCAAATCTGTTGAAGTTAGGTTTTTGCTTCCTTCAGTTGCCCATTGAGAAAACTGCATACTTCTTATTTTGGCAAGGCTTATGGGTTAAGGGACTGGGAATGTAACAAATACTTACTGAGAGCCTCTTGAATGCCAGGAAGGTTACATGCACACACTCTCTATTTGTAGACTTTACAAATATGAAACAAAGTATTATTATTTCAATTTTACAGAAGTTGTCACTGGGGCTCAGAGAGGATGATCTTGGATCTGGCCAGTACTAGAAAAGATGGAAGGCTTCAGACCACTTCTGTTTACTTCCAAAGTCTATAGGAGCTGTGCTCTACCCTCTTGGCCAAGGAAAGTAATTTTGAGGGTTATGACCTAGAAGCATGGTGATACCTATGTCTGCAGGTTTTTTTTTCCTCCATGAGAAAAAGCTTCATTTATGGATGTATTTGCCACCAACTTCCTACCCTTTCTCTTGTATTTCAAGTGTTTTCACAGTCTTCTTCTTGTCCTCTCTCATTTTGTGTATTCCATATATCCATATTCTTTTTCTGAAGTATAAACCATACTTCAGTTCTCTGAGGTAAGGACCTCTGTTTTACTGTTAAATGTGGAAGCATGATATAAAAGCAAAGCAGAGAATCTCAGTAATCAAGATTTGGGAAACTGTGGAGAGAAGGATATTCAGTGTTTCCTGATGAGTACTTTAAGGCTGAGACAGGCTTTAAGAAAAGACATATAAACTCAAAGTATCAACTCAAGGACCACTTATTTATTACAAAGTGAAGAGGAACTTTTACAATGGAAAGATCCAGAAAGTGCCACCTTATCAAATGATCAAATTTGGCCCTACCCATGATGGGGAAAACTGACATAAATTGCTTCCCAAGTGAAAGAAGCACTGATGTCACAAATGTGAAAATCTTGCCCAAAATATTTTATCTAAATCAAATTAAGCAGAAACAATTATACAAATGTAGACCGTAGGACATTCTATAAGACAACTGTTCTGTAATATTTTCAAAAGATAATATTGGGGAGGAACTCTTCTATATTAAAGGAAGAAAAAGAGACATGACAACTATAAGCAATGTGATTTTCTTAATTGGACCCTCCATCTAAAAAATAGCTATGCAAATATTAAATAAATGTTATCTAAAATAGAAATTTGAACATTGTGTTAGTACATTTTGTTTTTCTATAAAGGAATATCTAAGGCTGGGTAATTTATAAGGAAAAAAGATTTGGTTCATAATTCTGGATAGCTGGAAAGCTCAAGATGGAGCATCTGCATCTGGTGAGGGTCTCATACTGCTTCCACAATCGGAGGAAGTTGAAGGGAAGCCAGTGTGTGCCAAAATCACATGCCAAGAAAGGAAGCAGGAGACAAAGCAAGATGATGGAGTCAAAGGCTTCACCAATTATACGCCTGTAAGGACACCAGTTTAACAACTATGTACATGAAAAAAAGCACCTTCATAAGAATGAAAAATCAGAAGAGAACTCATAGTTCCTTGTTTTAACTTCATAGCACTGAAAGAGGCACTGAAGAGATAAGAAAAACAATCTGGAATCACCAACAACACCCCTTCCCCATCCCTGAGCAGTGGTGGCATGGAGAAGAGAGTGATTCCATGTGCTGGGGAGAGGGAGATTGCAGCAATTGTGTGGCAATGAACTCAGTGATGTTCTGTTATAGCAGAAAGCAAAACCAGCACAAAGTCAGCTGACACCTGTCCATGGAGAGAGCATTTAAACCAGTCCTAGCCAGAGGAAAATCACTGATGCCGGCTATAAGAACCTGAGGTTCTACAGGTCTTGCCGCCATGGGCTAAAGTGCTCTGGGGACCTAAAGTTGAAAAGCTGTCTAGGCCACAAGGACTGCAAATCTTAGATTAGTCCTATGACTGAACTGGGCCCAGAGCCAGTGAACTGAGAAGGCATGTGACCTACTAAGACACAAATTGGGGCAGCTAAAGGAGTGCTGGCTTCACTCCTCCCCTAACCTCAGGCTTCAGAGCTGTGGCTTCAAAATAGACCCCTTTCTTCTGTGTGAGGAAAGGAGAGAGAAGAGTTGGGAGGCCTTTGTCTTGCACCTTGAATACCAGTTCAGCCACAGTAGGATAGGGCACTGATGAGATCCATAAGTCACCCTTTCTAGGCCCTAGCTCCCAGATGACACATCTAGACACACCCTTTGCCTGAAGGGAACCCACTGACTTGAAGGGAAGGACTCAGTCTTGAAGAATTCATCACCTGCTAACTGAAGAGCCCTTAGACACTGAATAACCAGCAGCGATACCCAGGTAGTACAATGTGGGCCTTGGGTGACACTCTGAGACTTGCTGGCTTCAGGTGAAACTCAGCATATTCCCAGTTCTGGTGGCTATGGGGCAAGACTCCTTCTGCTTGAGAAAAGAGGAGGGAAAGGTAACGGGAACACTGTCTCTTGTACCTTAAGTACCAACTCAGCCACAGTGGGTAGAGCATCAAGCAAGTACTTGGGGTCTCCGATTCTAGGACTTGGCTCTTGGATGGCATTTCTGAACTTGACCTGGGCCTGAGGGGAGCCCAATGCACTGAAGGGTGATTCCCAGGCCAGGCATCATTCATCACGAACTGACTGAAGAGCCCTTGAGCCGTAAGATAACATTAATGATAGTCTGACAGCACTCTCCACAGACCTGTGGTGGCATTGGCTGATGGATGGAGCTCCTCTGTCTTTGGAAATGGGAAGAAAGAGTGAGAAAGACTGCATCGTGTGGTTTGAGTGTCCGCTCAGCTGCTGTACAATAGAACACAAGATAGACTTCTTAGATTTTTGACTCTAGTCCCTGGCTACAAGATGGCACCTCTGGACCCATCCAGGATCTGAGGGAACTTGCTTCCCTCAAAGGAAGAACATAGGCCTGGCTGGCTTTGCCACTTGCTAATTATAGAGCCCCAAAACCTTGAGCAAACATAGGTGGTAGCCAAGGAGTGGTTACAGTGGGCCATGGGCAACACCTAGTGCCATGCTGGCATCAGGTCTGACCCAGCACAGTACTAGTGATGGCGGCCACAAGTTTGCTTGTGTCACTCCATCCCAGATCCCAGTGGCTCAGAACAGAGAAACAGAATCCATTTGTTTGGGAGAAAGTAAAGGAAGAGAACAAGAGTCTCTGCCTGGTAATTCAGAGAATTGTTTTGAAATCTTTTCAAGACTATCAATGCAGTACCTCTACAAGTCTGCAAGAACCACAGCGTTATTGGACTTGGGGTGCCCCTTAAAGCAGGTAAGGCTTAGATCACAACACTGAAATTCTTTAGAATATCTAGAAAGCCTTCCCAGGAATAATGGGGACAAAGAAGCCCAGATGGCAAAGACTACAATAAATACCTAACTCTTCAATTCCAAGACACAGATAAAGATCTACCAACATCAAGACCATCCAGGAAAACATGATCTCAATAAATGAAGTCATAAATGTACTTTAGTCAGACAGATAAGTACATTAATGAGCAATAAGAAATTATCTGAAGGTACAAAGCTCACTGGTAATTGTAAGTGCATAGAAAAACATAAAATATTATAATACTGTAACTGTGGTGTGTAAACTATGCTTAAGTAGAAAGACTAAATGATGACCCAATCAAACATAATGACTATAAAAACTCTTCAAGACATAAACAGTATATTGAGATATAAACAGAATCAACAAAAAGTTAAAAAAAATCAGGGAGCTCATAAAACAAGTCTTAAGACATTCAAAAAATTGAAATAATATCAAGCATCTTTTCTGACCACAATGGAATAAAACTAGAAATCAGTAATGAGGAATTTTGCAAATTATACAAACAATTGGAAATTAAACAATATGCTCCTGAATGACCAGTGGGTCAATGATGAAATTAAAAAACTGAAAAATTTATTGAAGGAAATTGTAATGGAAACACAACATACCAAAACCCATGGGACACAAGCAAAAGCAATACTAACAAGGAGGCCTATTGCTATAAGTGCCTCCATCAAGAAAGAAGAAAGACATCAAATAAACAACCTAACAATGCATCTTAATGATCCAGAAAAGCAATAGTAAACCAAATCCAATATTAATAGAAGAAAACAAGTAATAAAGATTGGAGCAGAAATAAATAACATTGAAATAAAACAATGTAAAAAAATCAATGAAACAAAAAATTGTTTTTTGAAAAATTAAACAAAATTCACAAACCTTTATCAGACTAAGAAAAAAAACAAGAAGATTCAAGTAAATAAAATTAGAGTTGAAAAAGGAGACATTACAACCAATACTGAAGAAATTCAAAGGATTGTTAGTGGCTACTATGAACAACTATATGCCAATAAACTGGAAAATCTAGACGAAATGGAAAAATTCCTAGACACATACAACCTACCATGATTGAACCATGAGGAAATCCAAAACCTGACTAGACCATAATGAAAAGCCATAATCAAAAGGCTTCCAGCAAAGAAAAGCCTAGGGCCTGATGACTTCACTGAAAATGTTTAAAGAACTAATAACAATTCTACTCAAACTATTCCAAAAAATAGAAGAGAAGGGAATACTTTCAAACTCATTCTATGAGGGCAGTGTTATCATGATACCCAAACCAGACAATGATGCATTAAAAAAATAAAACTACAGGCCAATATTATTGATGAATATTGATGTAAAAATTCTCAGCAAATACTAACAAGCTGAATTAAACAACACAATAAAAAGGTCATTCATCATGACTGAGTGGGATTTATCTCAGGAATGCAAGGATGGTTCAACATACACAAATCAATCAAGGTAATATATCAACAGAATGAAAGATAAAAACCATATGATCCTTCCAATCAAAAATAATTTCAATTTATGCTGAAAAACATTTGATAAAGTTCGACATCCTTTCATGATAAAAACCCTCAAAAAAACTAGATATAGAAGGAACATATCTCAACAAAATAAAAGCTATATATGAAACACCAAAAGCTGTTATCATACTGAATGGGGAAAAACTGAAAGCCTTTCCTCTAAGATTGGGAACATGACAAGGATGTCCACTTTTGCCACTGTTGTACAACATAGTACTGGGAGTCCTAACTAGAGCAATCTGACAAGAGGAGGAAATAAAGGATTCAAATTGGAAAGGAGGAAGTCAAATTATCCTTGTTTGTAGAAAATA
The DNA here is from genome assembly GCA_963573385.1 of Cacajao melanocephalus. Taxonomy (NCBI): domain Eukaryota; kingdom Metazoa; phylum Chordata; class Mammalia; order Primates; family Pitheciidae; genus Cacajao; species Cacajao melanocephalus. The sequence goes on along the minus strand of CAUYLG010010425.1, from coordinate 244 downwards.
TGATGTTATATTTGGAAAAACCTAGACTCCATGAGAAAACTATTAGAAATGATAAACAAATTCAATAAAGTTTCAGGATACAAAATCAGCATACAAAAATCAGTAGCTTTTTTTTTTTTTTTTTTTTTTTTTGGTTGGGAAGAGTGTTTAATAAACTTTATTAAATAAAAATGAATGCATACAACGTCCCCAAATAAATTTGTAGATCGGAATAGCGTCGGGGAGGGAAAGAGGGTCAAGTCGG